>APFE030729400.1:16334-39360 GCA_000404065.3 Pinus taeda
TGGAGTGCGGGACCCACTTTTTGCCTTAGCGCTTTCCCTACGGTTTTCCCAGCTTCCCATGCAACCGAGCACTCAGGGCTTTTCCTTCTCGAGGGGTTTTTCCCAGCGATGCACATCAGAAATGGCTTCCATTTCCCGATCTGGGCTTCCTAACTCCCAGTTTGCCTCTTGTGCGGTCTCCATGGGCCTCGGTCAACGCGCTTTAACCGAGGTCCTCATCATTCCTTGCTAGCTGCAAAATGCCACTGTCCAAAGGTATTCATGATAGCTATAAATTCGAAGTCTGTCCTGATTTGATACAGTTATGGCACTTTGATAATTTTCATGGATCCAATGCGGATCACGGCCTTGCCATTGAAAAATCTTTTGGACCACCAAAAGTTGGTTTTCAAGCATCGAATAAGTGAGAGTACAATTGTCTCACTTGTCCAATCTCTATCCACTTTTCACTGCTCGGATTTGAACCCTTGAGCCCAATTCTAAGGTACTCAACATCTCCTCTGCACATTGTCCTCACCTTCCTATCCAAAACTGTATCTTCCTGCATTTCATTAAGATATTCAAGTAGCAGGTCATCAATAAAAGGCAATTGACTCTGTTGTTCGGGATCCTCAATTAGTGAAGGTTCAAACAATCTCAAGAAATCCGCATTTTTGACTGAGTAGATGTGCATGTAAGCTGGTAGATCAAGGCAAAAAGCATTCTCACCAATCTTCTCAAGTATCTTGAAAGGTCCATACCAGATAGGCTTTAGCTTTTTACCTTCACCTTGCATCCTGTCCTTGCTGATATACAGCCATACCTGGTCACCAACTTGGAAATCCATCTGATGCTTGTCATGCATTGCCTTGTATTTGGCTTGGGCCTTTTCCAGTTGTTCCTGTACTACCTGGTGGATCTCTTGGATTTTTTCAATGAACCTAGTTGCCTTGTCCACATCACTATGTCCCTCAACTGTGATATCTTTACCGAAGACAAAATCCAAAGGAGACCTTGGTGTGAAACCAAAACAGGTCTCAAAAGGAGATCTCTGTGTAGAAGAATGTTTTGCTCTGTTGTAAGCATGTTGCACATAACATAAATGTTCATCCCAAAGCTTAGGATGTTTGCTGCAATATCCTCTGAGTAACTAGATCACTGTCCTATCAACTACTTATGTCTAACCATCATTTTATGGATGAAAAGTTGTGCTTTTCTTCATTTTTGTGTCCATTAGTTCCCACAGACTTGACCAAAACTTCCCCACAAATCGGGTGTCTCAATCAGATACAATGGAAGTGGGTAATCCAAAACGAACCCATACATGTTAAAAAAATAGTTTTGCAGTTTGTTCAACTGTAATATGTTTATTACAAGGTATCAAAACACACATTTTGCTGAACCTATACACAACAAAATATAGATAATCATGACCTTTCCTAGATTTAGGCAGTCCTCTAACAAAATCCATGGAAACACTTTCCCAAGGGTGAGAAGGAACTAGTAATGGAGTTTACAAGCCTAGTTTTCTATTGTTGGGCTTGCTTTTAGCACACATAGTACACCCTCTTACATATCTAGAAACTGTCTCATTCATTTTTGGCCAATAACAAAATCTTTGCAGTTGTGAAACTGTTTTACTTACCCCGAAGTGACCTGATATTAGAGAAGTGTGGGCTTCTCGAATTATCTTTACTCTTTCAGTTTGTGGAATGCATAACTTCCTAGAATCAATGCTCTCTTTCTAAATTCTTGAGTGTACCCTTGAACACTTTGCCCTTTCAACTGTCGAAGAGTTTTCCAACTCATCATGGCTTGCTGCATGTAGGCCAATGGATAGAACTACTTTTTGATTGCAGAAACAAATTCACTCTAGATAGAGACAATCTTACCATGTCTTTTCATGTCAGCTTGGGTCCTGCCTTCCCACCAAACCAAGGCAATGCCTCCAAGGCGTAGGTTTGCCAGTTGAAACTTGCTCTTGTCTGAATCGATATTCTGCACTCTGCAATAAACATCAATTTGTCTAATCCAATTATCTAGCTTTTCTTCATTCAACTCTCCATCATATATAGGTAAATCAAATTTGACATCTATTTTTATCAAAGATGCTTTCTTTTTGTGTTAAGGGCTATTAGGAGGCGTGAGGAAAAACCATCCATAAAGGAGAACATTTCACTACCGGCACAATCATGAATAATTTGATCAATATAGGGGGTTGGATAATTGTCTTTAGGACAAGCTCGATTAATATCCCTATAATCGATACATATTCTTATTGTTCATTGCTTTTTGTTAATAGGAACAATATTCAATATTCAATCTGTTAAGGGAATTGGATAAACGAAACCTGCTCGAAGTAATTTCTCAACTTTAACTTTAATAGCAGCAACTTTTCACGGATGTATCTGATGCAAACATTGCCAGATAGGTTTAGCATCCGGGTAAACTTTAATTTCATGGACAACAATTGATGGATCATTTCCTGGCATTTCTTCATATGACTAGGCAAACACGTCACGGTATTCTTGAAATAGGGCTTTATAAGTTTGGATTTCATCGTCCGTACAGGAAGCACCTATATGAATGTTTTCAATAATTCCGGGTTTCACTGAAATGTCAATAGGAATAGTTTGAGAGATATTTCCCAAATTCAACTCAGAATCAGGATGTTGCAATGGATTCTGTAGTTTTTTGACATAATCAGCTGTAATAATAGATGAGAAATCATTTTCAAAATGATCAAGCTCAGGTAAAAACAATGAAGATAGATGATGAAGATCTTCCCATGGTAAATCATCAACAGATAAAAGTTCACGAATCTGCTCATTAGTATGAATAGGATCAGAAAATGTTGTTGAAGATGAGGTTGATATTGAAATTGATTCCCCACGAGTCACATTGATTGGATCAAATTTGGTTGAACAAGAGTCGGAAAATGATTGTACAACCTGCTATGCAATTTCAAAGGGACTCAAAGGCATCACGTCACCAAATGAGTCCACCTCAGAATCAGAAGGTACGATCCAATGATCATCAAAATTAATAGTGTTCGATGAAATCATATGAATAGTTACAAAAGAAGGCGATACATTAGGAGGGGAAAAAGAAAAATTTCCTAGTAAACCAGAATCTTTAATCAAACCTACCCCAACATCCTTATAAGGGATAGCTATTTTACCGACATGTTGAATACTTTCAGAAGAGGCTGGGTCGGATGAAAAATAAGTCAGCTGGTCTATCGTAATGATCTTTCCATTATGAGGAAACTTAATAAGCTGAAAGACCGATGGAACAATAGCATTCGTAGCGTAAGACCAACTGCGCCCCAAGAAAAGGTTGTAATCTAGAGGGGCATCAACCACTTCCACATCTAGATTTACAGTTTTGCCTTCAACCCCTATAGGTAAATCCTACAAAATGCCAAAAGGATGAAACTCTCAACCATCAAAAGCCTTTAGAATCATCGAGGATTGATTGAGAGTAGGAGAACCAAGTGATCTCCAACACTGGACCAACATAATACACGTAGAAGCTCCCTCATCAATCACAGTCTGAAAGCAACGTCTGTTTTTGACTAACACTAGAATCTGGAAAGCCATTTGATAAGGTAAGCAAGGTGTAATATTCTCTAAATCAAAGATTATTAGGTTTGAATCCTGAATATCAACAGCTCCTATAGTAGACAATAGTAATTTACACTGTGCTAGGCATGATTGCAGTACCTACAAAGCCAACATTGCTGAAGGAGAAATAGCTAAGTCTTCAACAATGTTATAATTCTGAGTAGCTCTCGCATGTGGATTGAAATTTAACTTCCAAAGTATACCTTTAGTAGGCGGTTTGATTACTAAGTCTGGGTTAGGTTTCTCGATCTGTAGTGGATCACAACCAGAAGGAGTTGAAGCTGATGGGTTTGAATTAGAAGATTATGCTTCCTTACCACCAACAGGATTTTTACTACCATAATCTTGCGATCACATCGCAATCCTGACATGGGACATCATCATAATGGGTTCTTCTGAGGCATTTGAGGAAGAACCAATCATCTTATTGTCTTGGCTAGGAAAAGGATCCTTCAAGACAGAAGGTGTTTGAGAACCTTTGACGATTTTCGCAACCTCAACTCAATGTGGGTAGTCTCCTGTAAAATGCTCCTCATCACAAATGAGACAAGGATAGCGAGATTTACGTTTCTCGTCAGTAGATTCATTTTTATCTAATTTCTCTTTTGAATTTTGTTTATTTTTCTTCTTCCCCTTCTTTTTACTGCCGGATTTTGATTTGGCCGTAGAGGATTCTACGACATGGATATCGGTAGGACTTTCAGCGGAAGAGTCTCCTGTCAAGGAATCTAGTAAAGTTATAATAGGAGAAGAATTCTTTGAAGATGTCTTCTTGCTTTTGGTACTAACTGAACCAATCATACCATAAGCAGCAAGAGACCCTGAAGGAGCTGTAGTTATTTGATTGTGCTTCGAAAGGTTAGGGATTTTTTCATGTAAAGTACCTGACTCGTATAGACGAGATCAAGGTACTGAGCCTGAGCAATTACTTGCTCTTCAGTAACAACTCCTACCTTATCTAAATCCTCATTGATTTTAGGTAATAATGATTTAACAAACCATTCTGCTAAAATTTGATCCGGAATAAAAAAGTTTCACTAAACATCGTCTACCTCGTCATTCATGAATATGATCTGAAATATATGTGGACGTTGACTATTTTAATGAAGTTACTAATTCTGTGCCATTGTTGTATCTGACAAACAACTGAAAATGAGTTAAGAAAGAAGTGGCTAACTGACTAAAATTATAAAAAGAGCCTCGTGGTAACTCAATGTACCATTTGGCAGCAAGACCAATCAGAGTGTGTTGAAATAGACGCAAGCGAATTGAATCATCGATAATGGAATTAGATGCACACTAGAGGTGATAAGTCATCACATGGTTTGATGGATCCTCTCTTGATTTACCCTCAAACTTTGGGATATCACTGGGAAACTTATTCGGCATTGATAGACAATACGGAAGATAATTAATTGGATCGTTCAAAAGGCGCAACAAATCAGGTAAATCCAAAGTTGCTATAAATGGTAACTAACGGTTAAGGTCGTGAAAACCTTGGATAACAAGACCAGCTCCAAGAGGAGGATATCCAAATAACCTGGAATTGGATTTTCATTAGGAATATTATATCCTCCGGGTAAACCAGGATTAACCAGACCAAACTGGGGTTGTTGAGGTTGCTGATAAGTATATCTAGGGTACGGTTGATACTGATAAACTAGGCTTTGTACAGGAGGACCAAATTGGTACTACCCCTGGTACGGTTGATAAGTGAATTGTGGTTGACTTGTGACAACTATACTTGGACCAGGTTGTCCTATAGGCATCTGAACCGAAGCCTGAACTGTAGGTCCTGACTATGGTAAAGAGGCTTGAGGAGTTCATGCAGGAACAGTAGAAACCGGAGATGCCAATACTCTAGATGTAGGTGGGGTAGATTGAACAAAAGTTGCAGTAGTAGTTTGAGGTAGAGTTCGAGGTGAAATAGGCCCAGACTGATGAACTACACCAGGCCCAAAAGTTTGAACAGTAGGCTGGACAAGTTGCTAGGTTGGACCAGAAACCAAAGGTTGTCCAGGTTGACTTGATAACTGCACATTAGGTTGCAAAATCTATTGAGTTTGAGATGGATCACACACCATGTTCATTCAGGGGTATGAACCCATATAAGGTTGAGCATATGAAGGGCCATAACCAAGTTGAGCATAGGACTGATAATTAAATGGTACATTTCCAGTTCCTTGTACAAATGGTTGACCAGAAGGTGGTTGGAAACCTTGAGTTTGGTACTGACCTTGAGGTTGATAACCTTGAGGCACGTACTAAAATTGGGGTTGACTTTGAGGTACATATTGATACTAGGGTTGACCTTGAGGTATATATTGAGTCTAGGGTTGACCTTGAGGTATGTACTATCCAGAAGGTATGTACTGTCCTTGAGGTTGCCCCCCAAGCGATAACTGACTACCTTGAGGTTGCCCCCCAAGTAGTAATTGAGTACCTTGAGGTTGCCCCCCAAGCAGTAACTGACTACCTTGAGGTTTCCCTCCATGTGGTAAATGACTACCTTGAGGTTGTGGATTTGGAATAGTACCAGACATCATAATAATTTCTTCTACACTCGACACTTGAGTTCCGTTATTACCAGTTGATATCCCATGTTTAATTGGTTGAGGAGATACTCGTGAAAAAGTACCAGTGAGTGACTGATACGCAGAAGAAACAGAAGGACCACCATATAAAAATGTTTCCAGTGTTTGGGAAAACATGGATGACCATTTTGACATATTCAAAGGAGGAAAATAACCTTTGGGCGTAGGATGAAAAGGAATTCGAGGTGGTGAAAAACTAAGACTCGAGTTTTCTAAAAAGTTCGTCAAAGATACGTACCAAGCATCACTCCTAAATGGAATGTACAAGATTGATTCACGCTCCCTAAGTTCTAAAGTCAGTTGATTTTCAAGGAGAGTTGTATCTTCATCCAGACTAACAAGTTCTTCAATAGAAATGAGTCCAGAAGGAAGATTTTAGGTAATGATACTTCCTACCCTGGGTGAACCAGGACCACTAGAAATTGGAGAAGCAAATCCTGAAGATGGAGTAGCATCAGGTTTGGTTTCAGGCTCAGAAATTTTAGGTTCTTCAACTAATTCACTGGTAGGAGAAATACTACCAGTAACTTCAGAAAATGAAATTGGTTCAGAAATATACTCTGTTGCTTGAACTTGATAATCAGGATGAATAATTAAAGAAGACTCTCTGGCTTCCAGTGACCCAACTCTACTGTTACTAGGTGACACAAGAGCTCGTAGCCCTTCAAGCTAGCTTGGTGTATACTTGTGAGGTTGCCCCCAAAGTCTATAGGATTGTCTCAGTAATTCATCCACAATTAAATATTTAATTACTTCACACGCAAACAAAGAAAATCTTAATAAAACCACCTAGAGTCTCTAAAGAACCAAACAATTAAATCGCACACCTAAAAAAGAATCTAAGATTTCAAACCACACCCAAACAGTAACTTTCCGTACCAAAAACACTAGTTGGTGATGAAATCCAGTGTCGCAGAATTCAATACAGAAAGGGCGGTTGGAACAGTTACCTCGACAACCTGCTTAACGAAACAGACTGGCACAAGTTTCTTCACAAAACTGTCTCGAGTGAAGAGAACCCCCCAGAGATTCCAAGTGAGTCTAGTCGATGTCTGCTTCAGGTATAGTGAGACCCGTCCTTCACCGTCACCTTAGGAAAGAATCTTAAGATTATGGTCACTAAGGTTACTAACAGTAACAAATACAACTGGAGGAATAGTCTACGATCTGATCTACGTGCAAGGGTAGAGTAACAAAGCTCAATCCCCTTGAAGGCTCCTCGACATGATCAATCCAAGGTTTACCAACAAGTGACCCCAGGATCCTCGACAATGGTTAATCCGAGGTTTACCATTTTTAATACGCGCAAATATTCTATCTTTCCCAATGAGACAGACTTGATTGTCTCAAAGGTTCAGACATGATCTCGTGATTGACTCCTTTAAGAGGAGTTTCCCAGATTATATCAATTACAATTGGATTTATTCCCTACCGCAAGATATAAGCTACTTGTTTGTTTTAACTATCTTGGAGAGTTAATTACTCCCTACTCCAAGATACTAGCCTAAGCTATATTGGTGATAAGAGCCCTAAAAATAAAAAGATTGCTAGATCAATTTTAATTAAGCGTTACTTTTATAGGTTGTTTCTCAATTCAATAGGTATGGAGATGAAACTTTGATGGTGTGAAGAATCGACTCCAAAAACACTAAAAACGACACCTAAAATGATAAATAATTCATTTTTCATTCAATGAATTTCTAGCTAAAAGAAAGAGTTGAGAATGCAATTCTTTGAAAAACAAATCTTTCCTTCAACATGTGAATGAAAACAAAATCTTTTTGTCTTTTTCAATAAAATCAAAATGAGACTACTAATTATGCTCACAAAAAATAAATCCCTTTTTCTTTTTCACCACTCAAAGCTACAGAAAACAATTATTGCAAAAGAGATTCTACAATTTCTAGAAAACACTCAAAACTATGAAAAACTAATCTTGAGATCTAAAAACTTCTAAAAACCTAATCGATAAAGACTTCAAATATTTTTGAGGATGTTTTACTTAGTTATTCAGTAAACTAAGGATTAATTCATTCAGAATAACAAATCAATCAAAAAACACCCAGCTATATTTTCTTTTATAAAAATGAAATTCACAACTTATGACCAAGTTCGTTCAAAGATTTGCAAGGAGAAACGAAATCTATTTCTCACCAAGGAAAGATTTCACAAACCAACCAGACACATCAAGAATGCAAAAAGACACCAGGGTGATCTAAGGTTTCTTAGGTTTCTAATATTTGAGTCACTACAGAGACCAAGTGAAAACCAATCCAGGGATGCAAAACTTCTAGAAAATAATCTAAAACAAAAAATACCAATGGAACTTACTCACAAGAGAGTTTTGACAAGACACATGCAAATCTGGGCAAAGACTAAAAGTCGTAAATAAAACCTAAACTTAACTGGATGAAAACATTTTAGGTTTTTCAAAAAATTTGACAGGGTCCGCAAGCTTCCAGTAGAACTAGATGTGGTACTGCTCTGTGCACTAAAGGAACAATGCAGAGATGTCCACACTGTCTTACAAAAAGAGAGTGCAGTCCTCTTGAAAATTTTGAAAAAAAAAAAAATAATCCAGATCCTAAAAACTACCCAATCCCTCACACATCAAGCAAAAACCAGAAACAAGAACAAGTTTCTCAAGTCAAAGACAAAGGAAAATCAAAAAACCAAATTCAGTTACCCAACGGAGTCACCAATTTGTTGGCCGAATAAATCTATCTTACGGACAAGGCCGATCTCCCTAGTATCAATAGATATCTAGCAACAAGAAGGACAAGAAAATCTACCTTTCTCTAAACATATTGTGATTCATTAATAAAAACTAAAGAGGTGTTTAGACCCTACCTTAAGTCCAACGCTAGTTTGCGCAGCCATGCTTCAACCGTCCGAAAGAGTTTCCTTTTGAGAACCTGCAATCACAAACAAGCACACATCAAATAACACCTGCATAGCTAATATAATAAATCATGTTCATTATGGTGATCAAGGAATCCATAAAATAAACCATAAAACACAGCTTATTGAGAAAAATAAACTTGATTATATTAACTTTGAAATAGAGGAACTTTACAACCTTTGGTGCCTTGATGCTATACAAGCTCTTCCTAGGGTCCAAAACAGGAATCTCCTCTACTTTGAAAAGTCTCACACTCTTCCAGATGAGATCAAGAGGTATGTAATATTTCCTCACAAAAGCTCAATTAGGAAGACTAAGTTCCAGCAGCATTTCACCTCAAAAATATTCAGCTTTCAACCTCCTCAGTAAATAGCCCAATGCTTCATTTTATAGTGCAAAGGAAGGAGGTTACAGGTCCACCTATGAAGGGATAGAGTCCTCCTTCAAAGGGATAAGCTCCTCTCATCAAGGGGTTAGCTCCTTAAGGTATGGGATGCATGAACCTTTAAGGAGCGAACTTGCCACCTCAAGATTCCCTCTAGAAGCTTCTAGAAATGACTCAAAGTGAGTTTTTAAGAATGTACTCGTGCCTTTTTTACTTTTACAGGGGTCCACACCCATAACATAGAGACAGAGTGGTCAAGTGCATAGGGGTCATGACCATTAGGTGCGGGACCACAGGTAATGCTAAGAGAAAGTGCGGAACCAGAGTTTTAGAGACTTTTAAGGGCTTTCTCTTATTTTCAAGGCTTGATATGAAGAATTGAGGCTTAAGACTTGCAAAGGAGGAAAGTATGAGTGGTGATAGACTCACACAGATTGGAGAATGTCAAAGTGACAATTTTTGTGCAACAGGTACTCAATTCTCGACAGATCCTCACAGGGATTGCTTGAACCTATCAAACCTTCTGTTTGCTCGATGTTGCCTTAGGTCAGCTCGACTCTCTGTTTTATGCTTCTTGCTTCACTGCCTCTTTTGTCTTTTCATTCACTATTTTTCTTCTCCGGTTCTTCTTCTCTTCTCCATCCTGTTCTCTGTTTGTTCATGGCTTAAAGCCAATCTGCCCTTAATTGTTCACTTCCTCTTCCACTCCTTTAGATCACTTGCTATTGTTCGCTTGGAGTTCCCTACCTCTGCATCATCACCAACATCCCACAAGGAAGTGGCCACTTGTCCTCTCACGAACTGTGCCAGCTCTTCCTCAACGGTTTGGTATTTTGGTTATGTTGTGAAATGATTCATCCGCCAACTCAATGGTCAAATCAGACTTCAGATTTTTATATGTTGCGGCTTAATTGCCCCACCAAATCTGGTTTCCCATCGAGCGCAATCTCTGTCGTCAGATATGGAGCCCCCAAATCCAACGGTGTTCGCTTTTATTGTGTGGTTGACTTGCTCGACCATTAGCCTGCAATGAGAGGCGGTTTTCTCTCTGCCCAAATCTGCTTACCAACCAATATGCCTCTGATATTCCGTTGATTTTGGAGTGCAGGACCCGCCTTTCACCTTAGCGCTTTCCCTACAGTTTTCCTAGCTTCCCATGCGACCGAGCACTCAGGGCTTTTCCTTCTCGAGGGGTTTTGCCCAACGATTAGCATAATGCTAATAACACATCAAAAATGGCCTCCGTTTCCTGATTCGGGCTTCCTAAATACCAGTTTGCCTCCTGCATGGTCTCCATGGGCCTCGGTCAGCGTGCTTTGACCGAGGTCCTCGTTGTTCCTTGCTAGCTACAAACTGCCACTATCCAGAGGTCTTCTTGATAGCTATAAATTTGAAGTTTGTCCTGATTTGATATAGTCATGGCACTTTAATAATTTTCATGGATCTAATTCAGATCATCCACTTGTAAGGGTTGTTTCAATTTCACTAATTCTAGAATTGGTGTTTGACTGATATTCTTCTTTAACGTTTCAAAGGTCCTCTATTGACCCTTTCCCCACTAGAAACTCTTTCCACTTGTTTTTATGGGGTGAAGTGGTGCTACTACTACTAAAAATGAGGCTAAGAATTTCCTCAAGTACTGTGCCAACCCAACCAAACTCATAACCTCAGAAAAACTAGTAGGCACCTATATTTCATGATGGCATTCATCTGTGAAGGATCTATTTTTAGCTCTCCTCCACCTATCAGATACCCATGTACACCAAATATTATTGTGCAAACACACACTTCTTGATATTTTCTCGTAGTTGGTGCTTCTTTAATGTCTCCAAGACGTATTTTGAATGTAAACGTGCTCCTCCTAGGTAGCACTATATACCAATATATCATCCAAATAGGTAATGGAATGAATCTATAAAGGGTGAAATATATTATTCATTAACCTCATAAATTTAGCTAGTGCATTGCATAGGTCGAATGGGATGACTAACCACTCATACAAAGCTTGCCTAGTTTTGAAGGTAGTTTTCCAGGTATCATTTCTCTAACTCAAACCTAGTGATATCAAGAATTTAACTCCATATTGGTGATGTACTTTTCTTATCGAAAATATTCCAAAAAATCATCTATCCTGAGCGCAGGTACATATTCTTAAATTTGATTTTGTTCAACACCCTGTAATCTAGACACATTAGCTAATTATATTCCTTCTTTTGCACAATGATGATGGGTGACCCCCATGTTGATGTACCAAGTTAAATGACACGATGTTCCAACAACTACAACAATTGTTTGTTCACCTCACTTACTTCTATGATAGACTATTTTTGCATCCCAATTATTGACAATGGGGAGTTCAACAATAGCTAGATCTTGTGCTCCACTTCCCTCTTGGGTGGTAACCCCTTAGTCTCTCAAAACACATCCCAGTATTCCTATAAAAGATCTTCCAACTATCATCTATGTTTCTTAGTACACCCATAAAATTTATCCTTTGATCTTATTGACTCTTTTATAGAATAATTCTCTCTTTAAAATATTAAAAAATACTTCTTACTAGAATTGATTAGTTTCTTGGCTTGTTTGGCACTTATTGGAAAAAAAATTACTTACCTTTGTGCACAATGATGGTATAAAATTTTCCATCCTTTATGAGAGAGTATTGGTTGGATCTTCAGATGAAATTTGTATCACACATATACATAAGGGGAATTCCAAATACCATTCCACATACATCAAGGGGAACTACATATAGTTCTAATTTAGCAATAAAATCAACATTAATAGAAAATCTAATTTTGCACTAATTTTCTAGCTTTATATCTACATCCTTATTTACCCATGCCAATGGATATGGGCTTATATTATCATGGAGTCCCAATCACAATTTTTTTTACCATATTTGTTGTAATGATATTTCCTATGATCTAGAGTCAAAAGGAGCATTAGTCATTATCTTTTTGACCTACATCTTGATGTGGAAGAGTTTGAGCAATTCTTACTCTTCCTATTATTGAAGGCTACTCAAATTAACCTCCTTCTTCACTAACACATAGAAAATGTTCTCATCTGAATCTGAAATACTTTCAACTCCATTTCTCAAATCCATGGACATGAGATTATTCTTTGTATTATATTTTTTTTGTTCTTCAAGTTAAGCTTTGGATGCAATTTCTAACACTTCTCCTTGATATGACCATCAATATTATAGTGCTTGTAGTGGTTGTTGGGGTTTCTTAACATGTGTTTTGTGACTTCATTTTTTATGTTTTCCCCCTTTCCACTTCTTATTCCCCTTCTTAGAAGTGTATTGGTGATCCTTTTTCTTCGATCCACTTCATGTTAAAGTATGAAACTGCGTCAAATTCTACTTTGGGAAACTCATTTGATGGATATTATGATTTCATTTAATTCCTCTTTTTGATAGGACAAAAATTGACCTAAAGATCACTCAAAAAAGATAAGAGAAAGTGTACTTAAGAATAAAATCCCACATGTGCATATTTGATAAGGTCAACCTTCAAGAAAATTGGACACCCTTGAATGGCTATAAATACAAGTCACCTCTAACTCATTTGTATATCATCATGAGACACTCTTCTATCTTGTTTTTTCTCTCGCACAGGTTTGAGGCTCATCCACAGAGAAACAGGTTTGCTCGAAAGTGAAATTGCAGGGTCTAGAGCTCACATTTTTGTTTTAGGGTTTTGGGCCTTAGTTGTAGGCACATGAAAGAGAGATCTTGACTAAAATTGCTCATTATTAGGCTCATCCATGTGACCAAAACATCTTAGTCACACGCACAACTTGTCCTATGTGCGACTGACATTATAATATCAGTTGTAGACTACAATTGCTCGCTTGTAGGCTCCAGAGAGTGATTAGAAGCTTCCCATTCACACACATGACTCCTCCTCCATGTGACCGGGACCTAAATGATGTAATTTCATTTTTCTAAATATTTCTCTCAGTGACTGTAGTGTTCAGCAGTTGACCAAGGACAATGAGAGTTCATTATAGGCTTCAGAATCAATATTTTGAGTATAAGCATTGTTGGGTTCATTTCATGGATGTTGTAGTTTCTTTTCATGAATAGTTATATGAATAAAGATATGGATCATTGTGCTATATTTTGTTGAATCATTTTATGACAATTTAATAAGAAGAATAATTTGAAATGGTTTTCCCCATAGTGGATTTTTCCCTGGTCTCCAACCAATCATGGTGTCTCTATGTGTGAATACTTTTCTTCTATGCTTCCTTTATGTTCCACTGCATTAATGATGATGACATTTTTACTTCTATATAATTGCATATGTTGATGAATAATGATGTAAATATGAATAATGTTATGATGTTATGGGGTAAAATTAATGTGTTAATGAAGAAATGCAATTATCAAAGCAAAGAATGTTATAACCCTAAGAAAAATTAGCATGGAATCAGATTTGAACTGAAGAAAAGTCATGGAGATTATCCCTATTATGACATTGTTGATGGATGCAAGAATAGGATGGTGGAGCCTAAAATAATTCAAATGTTTGAAGAAAACCTTAGGGAACTTTCATATTAGGGTTCGATGGATATTATGAGGTTAGGGTTTGGGAGAAACCCTAGTTTATGGCAAAGACTTGAGATATGCAATCTAGAAACCCTATCATGGTCAATGTGAATATTTTCAAGAACTTGTGTTGAATTTTACAAAGCCCTAGATGAGATAGTCCCTATTAGGCCTAGTTTTTGATAGAGTTGGTTGAAATATTGAAGGAAACATTGTTATATGGATAATGGATAGTGATAGCTCTTGAAGGTTGACTCAAGAGGGAGATAATCACCTCTCATTGAAGATAAGTACTTTCCAACTTATGATGCTCCTTTATATATTTAGTTTTGACTTATGGATCTAATTATTTTTATTATTATTACTTATGCTTCATGTATGTATATTTGAGTATTTGGATGCTTCTAACCTCCTGATGAGTTGAGATAAGTGGATCCCTCTTGAGGATCATGGCTAGTGCAGGAAGAGAAAAATATCATTGGAAAAGGTAAAGAGGCACCTGATGAAAAGGTGGAAAATTACTACAAGTTGTCTATGTAAAATAAGAAGGTGCATAGGTATTTGAATACTACAAGATATGCATGGTATATTGTTTCAATACTATGTTTCAGCTACAATATTGATGACAAGGTAAGCCCTAAGGTATGATGAAAATATTGATGTCATGATGTAATAGTGAAGTAGTTGATGCTAAAATGATATGACCGTGATGAATATGTGATATAGTTTGACTTTATGATCTAACAAATCTGTTGATGCATTATAGACAGGTTGATGACTAAAGTGGATTCCCATTAAGAGGGGGAATCTCTCCATAATATCCTTCTATTGTCATTTGCATTACATGTATATTTTTTACTATTAAAATAATATTTATTGACATGAATAAGCAAATATATGACATTGTTGATCTGCACCAACGTTCTAATCTAAGAAGAGAGAGTTTTCCCTCACTCTAAGCCTTGGTCGCATGGAAGCGAGCTTACATGTGCGACTGTAGCCTCTTATCCCAATAAAAGTAAGGTCAAAGGTGTGACTGTAATCTCCCAACTACACAAAAGAAGGCCTATGGATATGGTTATGATTGTAGGACATAAAATGAAGTTTTGTGCATAAAATCATATGTTCACCTGAAGGATATTAGTTCTGCAGACATGAAGTAGACAACATAAAGTTATATGAGTAGTGAATTTTGAATGTTTACTATAATACGAATATTTATACTGAGTGTGTGTTTTCAAGTGACCGGGATATGCATATAGATATGTCATTATGATTTAACCATTGAAGTTTGTGCTGCAAAAGTTTGACTAGGTTTGGCTGATTGATATAGATGGGTAGTGTTTGGATTTTTTACAAGCTAATGACTTAGAACTTTGATTTGATGATTGAGATATGTTCTGAACTATAGATCTCACAAAGATAGAAAATTTAGGATTTGACCTAATGACTAATGATTTGATTTGATGACTGATGATTTGCCTTGATAAAAATGTTATATAGGCATAGTGACTTTTAGTGACTAATATTGGTATTCAATAATGGTTTTGTATTAGCCTCCTTGTTCTTAGCACAATGGTTGAAGTATTGAAAATTTTGATTCTGTGTGAAGTAATCTCACAATAATTGAATGGAACATATTCTTAGTATATGCATTTGCATCTAGTGACATATTATGATCATGAGGATGACTTGATGAATATTGGTTTGATAATTAAATGACAAATTTTTGCCATGATAATAGATGAATTCATGAATCGATGAGAGCTCTACCTAGTCTAAAGAATATGATATTGTGATATTGATGATTTTGATATTAGTTTTGATCTAGCATCTAAAATTTGATAAGTTAACTTATTTGATTTGATTATATGTGAGACTGAAATGTTGGCTTGGTTAAGTGTTATGTTTACAAAGACAATTATATGAATCAATCTCCTCGATCTTGATGTGTAATCAATCTCCTCGATCTTGATGTGTCTGCATTGAAATTTAGCTGGTGAAGCTAGGATGATGTGTTGATTGAAACCTCTACTTCATAAGTGTTCCAAGATATGATGTGATTTTCATTTTTGGTTTGATATGCTGGCATTCTACTGTTGACATGTAACAAGCCTCTGATGATGTAAGTAAGAGGGAGATGGCTTATGAATCTTCAAATAATGAATCATGGTATGATGAATTGATTTTTGAAATTGGGGAAAGAAAATCCATTTTGCGAAGCTATTAGAGAATTGTTGGAACTTAGAAATGTAAATCATTAGACACTCTGATTGAATTACAAGAAGCTATTGTTGAACCTAACTTGGAAATTGATAGTTGATTGAAGCATTGATGTTTCATTTGAACATCCATCCGCATATGTCAAGCATAGAACCTGAACAAATTCATGATTGAGCCGCTTCATACACATTGAGTTGTCGTTGAGAACCCTTTGAAATATTTGCACGTAATGAACAATTTTTTGGAGTAAGAAATTATTCTTGTTATATGTGACTGAATGGGTGTAATTATGATGTTTGGTATTATTATTTATGAGCGCATCTGGGTGTTTCCTTCATATGATATCTACCATGATATGAGAGACTGAGGTTGAGTACGAGGTTTGTAGCATGGCTAGTTATGAAGCAGGATGAAGAAGATTTTTGGGAGTTGTTTGAGAAAGTTCTAGATATGAATTATGATGACAAAGAGTGGAAATTGATTGGCATAGAATCCCATATATATCTAGGACTAAGATACCTTCATATATTGAGACAATGTGCAATACGAGACAAACTTAGGCTTGTGGTTGGCACCTCCTTGAGAGGGAGGATGATTATGGTATCCATTTTGTGATATTTATATTTTTGTTCTAATATGATATTTGATTTGATGTCCTGTATGAACAGGACACAATTTTTATTGAGACATGATAACACAACTGTTATTGAGACATGATGATTACCAGATATGAGCACGATGATATGTTTATGATCTACAAGGAGCAAGACTAATTGATAACACTAATCTAGCCCTTCCCCCCTATCTGAGCTCCCAAGGTGTGGAATTAAGATGGAGGGATACTGGGGTTGAGGGATCTTTGGATAAGAGGGTAATAGATTTTTCTCCCCTATCTATTATCCATAGGGTTGGACATGTTGCTCCCCTATCTTGGTCTTTGCAAAGTATACCCTAGTTAGCACCATACCCACAAGCTAGGCTTATTAATAATACCAATCCCCATCTGGCCAACGGGTTGAGAGTGTACTTGGGAGTATACAACCCAAGTTGACTATGATGTGGATGTTCTACCACATGAATATTGAGGTTCATTGTTGGAAGATCGGTTATAAATAAGATGGGTTGAGTAGTAGCTCGCCTATATCACCTATTGGTCAATATTGGATCGTAGATGTTTAGATCCACCATAAGATTCTAGGTTGATATATGCTTCCCAATGTGGTTCCAGGTTGAGATGTGATTCCTGATGATATTATCTTTGATGATGATGTAGGTCATAGATTTAGCTCCCCACTAATGTTTCTCAGGTGGTAGCATTGGGCTCCCCGCTGGCAGAGATTCTGGGTGGTAGCAGTGGCTTCCCAATGGAGAGAGGGTGGTAGGTTGAGCTCCCCTTTGATGTCAAAATTCTTCTTCTTTTATATTCAATAATATTCAACATATGAGAAGGGACAATCAAGACATAATAAAGAATAAGAAAGAAATGAATTGAGATGATCAATGACGATACGTGATGATGAGATACTCGAGACTGGATATGATTTGTTGATAGGATACTCATGACATGATGGAGGTGGAATTCTCCCTTGTTGAGGAGTGTTAAAATATGAAACTATGGTCAAATTCCACTTTGGACATCTCATTTGATGGATATGAGTATTGTATTGAATTCCACTTTTAGAGAGGACCAAAATTGACCTAAATATCACTCAAAAATGATAAGAGAAAGTGTACTTATGAATAAAAGCCCACATGTGCATATTTGATAAGGTCTGCCCGAAAGAAAAGTGGACACTCTTGAAAGGATATAAATACAAGTGACATATACCTCATTTGGAAATCATTATGAGACACTCTTCTATATTTTTTTTTGGCTCACGCAAGTTTGAGGCTCATCCACAAAGGAATAGGTTCACTCAAAAGTGAAATTGCAGGGTCTAAAGCTCACATTTTTGTTTTAGGGTTTTTGGCCTCAGTCGTATGCACAAGAAAAATATATTTTGACCTACATTCACTTACTACCAAGCTCATCCATGTGACTGAAGAATCCTACTTGTACACACAATTCGTCCTCTGTGTGACCAGCATCTAGGGTTTCAAAATCTCATTTGCAAATTGTAGTCGCTTGCTTGTAGGCTCTAGAGAGAAATTGGAAGCTTCCTAGTCACAAGAATGACACGTCCTCCATATAACCGAGACCTAAATGATGGAATTTCATTTCCTTGAATATTTTTCTCAGTGACCGCAATGTTTGGCAGTTGACTGCAGATAGTGACATTTTACTACAGGCTTCAAAATCAGGATTTTGAGTATAAGCATTATTGGGTTCATTTCATGGATGTTGTAGTTTCTTTTGATGAATATTTATATGAATGAAGATATGGATCATTGTACTCTCTTTTGTTGAATCATGCGATGATAATATAAGAAGAAGAAGAATTAGAAAGGGTTTCCCCATAGTGGGTTTTTCCCTAGTCTCCGACCAATCCTGGTGTCTGTATGTGTGAATACTTTTCTTCTATTGTTCATTTATGTTATGTTGAATTGATGATGATGATATAGTTCTTTCTATATAGTTGCATATGTTGCTGAATAAGGATGTGAATATGAATAATGTTATGATGTTATGGGGTGAAATTAATATGTTAATGAAGAAATCCAATTATCAAAGCAAAGAAGAATATATCCCTAAGAAAAATTAGCACTTCATTTCCTTTCTTCATGCATGTGTTCTCTAGGTATTGTTCTACACACAATCCTTGTCAATCGATCTTGGCATAAACAACATCACTTTATTTTACATATGGTTTTGTAGTCCCTAAAGATACTTAATGAGTAGATATGGGTTATTTGGGGAGACATTCAACATTATGGCCATCTTTATAAACTTTATGGTGTACTCTTGTACACTCTACTCCTACTTCTGCCTAAAGTAGTTACACTAGATCCACTAGTATAGTAAAATTGTGACTTTATGATTATTTCAAAGTCCTCCCACTTAGTAACTAGAGGAGCTCCCTCCAACCTCAAACTATCCATGTGGATTTCCCACTAGGTTAGGGCATGACCCTCTAATTTCAACTATGCAAATGAAATATTCTATTCCTCCTCTATATGATGAACACTAAAATAAAGTTGTACTTATTGTAACCAGTGATTTAGCTTCAGAGCATTGATCTCACCTTAGTATTCCTTGTTATCAACCTTCACTTCCATTTTTAACATGGACTATGAATGTTAACGAAAATCTAATTCAATTTATCTCTTTCAAGTCCTTTGTTTGGTTGGTTCTCTATTTCTTCTCGATCTCTTGATCTCCCCTTTGATATGTCCTCTTCATTAGAACCCCCACATTATCTAAATATACCAAGCTTATTTCTCAAGTGCATAAATTCTTCTTATGTGCTCTCTCACTATTTGTCATGGCTACTATGCTCATTTATGGAATAAGTTTACCTAAAAAGAATGGAGCATGTTTTCCCCCTAGTGGCACGATATAACATAGATTACTAGCCTAGTAGTGATTAGGTTTGATTTCAAATCTTAACCATAGTTATAATATGGACTTTTCTAGATTTTTCTTCATCATAATCACATGGTTAGACCATTTTCCATGAGTTATGGGAGTTGAAGTGACATCCTCTCAAATTATGGTGGTGAAAACTGGAAAGTCAACTTCCAAGTGGCATAAATTTTGTACGTGGACTCTGATTGAGGAAATTTTTGATTTGTTGGAAAGGTCTTTGTGTGTAGAATAGGAAAATAATATATTGTGCTTAGATGCTAAATTTCTACCCCCCAAAAAAAATCCATTTGATTCCTCAAAATGCTCCTAAGAGGTTACAGACCCCAATTTGCCAAATTTGGTCCCGCCAATAAAAATGGACCTATGGCACGATTCCTCCCCTTTCTCCACTTCAAAAGCATCGAGATGGATGAGAAAAAGTATAATGATCTAATTCGGATCATATTCTTATTTCTTTTTCTCATCATGTTGGGTTTTTCTCTCCAGGTTAGTAGCTACATTAGGATATAATATCCTAATGTATAGAATTTGTTTTTTTATTGGAATTATCTTATTTTTATGTTTGGATACTACAAAATTTTAGTTTTTGCATTGGTCTAATTTCTCAAGTTGCAAACCAGGGAAAATTAGAACATGCTAAATTGTATTATTTTGATGATTTAATAGAAATTCACTTTACAAAAAGAAGAAAATGAAGCTCTATTTTTCTAGACTCGAAACTCATTTCATTGACCAATATTAGCATAGTCGAGTGCAACTAGATGAAAAGTGTAGTGGACAATATCGTTGGAGAAATAGGCCAATGTAAAAAAGGACTAAGGAAGGACTTAATGGCTAAGATGATAGATTCAAGGCTCAAGAGGAATTTGCCGACACTAGAAACAAAAAAAAAAAAAAACCTAACATTCAAAATTTTATTTTGATGTGGATAAGAATCATAAACAACAAAAATAAAAATAAAAAAATAGCAAAGAGTACAAAATCACAAAATTCACCAAAAAGATTAAATTTTAGCTTGGAAAAGGATCATCACCATTGTTGCACCTAGAAATATCATCATCTTCCACTAACTCTTTACTTATATAATTGGAGAAAGATAAAATTAAACTATTTTATGCACTGACCCATTGAATTTACTTTGCATATGGGTCGAGATATTGGCTAAGATGGAGTTACCCAGCTCTTATATTCCAATTAACCCTACCAAAGATGTCAATTTTAATATATTTTTTTTGGATTCAAGCCATGTAGGATCCTAATTGGAGAATGGATGAGAGGTAGAGAATATCCATCAATGATAAAGTAGGGAAGCTCTATCAATGACAAGATTATCAAATCCAAATTGACTTTCTTGTTGCATTATTTTCATTATTACAACCAACCCATCTCCATTATTGGTATTTTTATTAAAATGAAATGAAAAGATAAAGAGGATGACTCTATAAGAATCCCAAAACACTCCTACTCCTAAGGGTCTTGAGTTTCACTTACATGTCCCATGAAAGTTAAACTTGATGAGCTAAGGGGAGGACAAGAACATATTCCCCTAGATGAAGTTTTTGGATAAGGTTTAAGCAAAGTAGACTATGAATACATTGCTCGAGCTTCCATGTTGAGAAAATTATCTTCATTATCTTGTTTTCCTTCTCCAACCATAAAACAATTGTAATGGATTCATGAAATTTAGTTTAGTTGAAGTTCCAAACACCTTCATTACTTTGTCTAAATATGCCCTCATTATACTTTTTCCATGTTATCTAAAGCAAAGGACAAAAAAAATAAATTCCAAATTTTAATTAAAATCTAATTATGTATAATTTAGATTTCCAATTTTAAAGAGTTTTAAGAATATCATTGTTGTGTTCATCATATTATACCAAAAAAATCTATTACGTTTATCCCATCACACATCTACACTAAATATCAGTTATTCAATCTAATAGGAAAACACAATTATATAATGCATAAATATTAATATACATGTCTCTTTACCTTATTAATATAAAGGTTCATGATGTGTTTTCCTAATTGCTACTTAAAAAAATAACAAAGGAAAATGTGATTATACCATCTAACTGTTTTCTTTCAGCTTATTAATGTAAACACACTACTTGTTTAACTGTAATATAAAATTTCTTAATTCGCGAAAACCAATACGTTTAATTTTAGAAAAATTTGCACGGTGAAAGTCAATATTTTATTTTAATTATTTTATTTAGTTATAAAATATATATTAAATTATTATGTTTATCTATATTTTTGAACAATCAGTCCTCTGCCATTAAGTTCACCATGGAGATGGAGGTCAATGGTTGCCTACCTTTCCTGGATATTCTCATATCTAAAAATAAGGACGGATATCTCTCCCATTCGGTGTTCCGGAAGAAGACGCACACTGAGCAGTATCTTCATGCTGATTCCCATCATTTCCCTGCTCAGAAGATGGGTGTTCTCAATACCCTCGCCACTCGTGCCCTTAAGATTTCTGATAATAAGAGCTTGGATAAGGAGAGATCCCATCTCCTTGATGTCTTTGTGGAGAATGGATATAGTAGGCGCCTAGGTCAAAAGGCTTTCCTTAAAGCCTCTAAAAATGTTGTTATTAAGAGAGAACCAAAGGAGCGTAGGCTAGGTGTCCATCTTCCCTATGTCCAAGGAACCACAGACAAGATTGCTCGGATCCTTAAAAGGTATGATATTCCCTCGTCATTTAGACCCCTCAACACCATTCGTAATTCCCTCTGGTCGGTTAAATATCCCGTTAACCCCAAGGACATGAGGGGTGTCTACTTGATCCCTTGTTCTTGTGGGACCCCCTACATCGGGGAGACATGGCGCTCCATCCATCAAAGGATCAGAGAACATGCAGCTGACCTAAGACATGGGAGAACCAAGTCTTCAGCGTTAGCAGAGCATGTGGAAAAGACCAAGCATCAGGTGTGTATTGAGGAAGCCAAGGTGGTTGCTAAGGTTGCTCAGTTCCATCATCGTAAATTCAAGGAAGCAATTGAGATCGAAAGAAGGCCTAACAATCTCAATAGGGATGATGGCTGGAAGATCAGTAGATGTTGGATCTCGGCCCTTTCGTCATAATCCTTCTTCTCTTCCCCTCGCTACCCCCTTTCATATTTCTCGATTTTGCGGTTCCCCTTGGAGCGTTCTTCTGTTTTTTCGGGCTTTCTCCTTCCTTTTCTGGATTGCTCCCTTTTTTTCTTTTTTTTTTTAGATTA
>APFE030729400.1:40324-53063 GCA_000404065.3 Pinus taeda
TAAATAATAATTGGACCTGGGTCTTAAGGTCAAAATTAGCGTTGGTCAATTTAGCAATTGGAGTCTATGCTCAGACTATTTAACATGTTAAGTTGGATCTGTTTCTTCAACTTGTCCTGACGATGAACCACACTTGTTGGTTCGTTCGAAAGGCGTCGACAAATGTCTATCTACATATAATTTACGCCAAAGTTATTCTTTAAACTATTATGGATCACAGAGGCGTCAATTCAACTATAAAAATTCACATTAAATAAATAATTATTTTTGATAAGAGATAATAAATATATGTGAAATGTAATTAATTAATTCATAAATTGAAGTTAAGCAAGTTATGTAAGGCTGAGCTTTCATAGTCGCTAGGGTTTCCTCGGTTTTTGCTGCTGCGCATCGTGTTCCGCATATTCGGCGCTCAGAAGTTGGAGCGGTGATAATCCTCATATCCGGGGAGAATCCACATATCCAATTGTGATATGTCGCGTATTAAGCCAAGGTACTCGCATATCCAGCCCATATAAATCGCATATCTAGCTGAATCTAGTCGCATAACTGAGAAGAACTTGCATATCACGCGATATAACTCACATATACCGCGCTCCTAGCTCATTCAATTTGGCCTGAACCCGCCAACCTACCGAAAGGATCAGATTTTCTATATATGGAGGACACATGGTTTCGGTTATGGATTGGAGCGTCTCATAGCGCTTGGCCTTTACCGGGAACAGACTCCCAGCTTTCCTTACCGTCGCATTTCCGTTGCTCGGCTCCTCCTATGCCAGACGGCGTTCTTCGGACCATCTCTGGTGCTATAGATAGTATGATCAACCCGGGTTCAAATCCCACAGCTCTGAGTAAAAGCAGTGGAGGATATGTAGGCATTGGTATAGTTATATCAGGGCTCACCGTATGTACCATCCAAGTCGTATGGACATTAAAGCAGCGAAGCCATTTCTATTACGTGTTTGCTTCATTAAAAAATATCGTTGCCCGACATTTTGTTTCATTCTGTCAAAGAAATTATGTTTTCGGGGGTAGATTATAATCATCCATGTAAACCAATATAATTGGAGTTATAGTTATGCTCAGGATAGATTATAATCATCCGTGTAAACCAATCTAATTGGAGTTATAGTTATGCTCAGCAGTAGCATAGTGTTTTTACTTAAAACCTTACCAATTTTAAATAAATTACACGTATATATCCGTTGATGCAAAACTCTCAATGGCAGCCCAAAACAGAAATTATTTTAATGCGAGTAAAGATATATATCTGGTTGATGTATTTGGTCATTTTCCTGTGAAGCTTCACTATAAACCCTCTTATCTTCTCGACAAGCCCTTCCCTAAATAGATTATCCTAAGAGCTAGCTACCTCGCTAAATAGATTATCCTAAAAGCTAGCTACCCCATAAATTTTCATGTTGTCTTTGAAGTCTTCACATTCTAAAATGAAATGCTTTTATGTTTCCACTTTTAGGAATAACAAAAAATACAGATTCTTTCTTTCCCACACTTCTTTTGGCATTTTCGAGGGCTATGTTTAATAACGGAGTTGATGAGAATTAGTCCTTAACTAAGCAATACGAATTTTGGCTCTCCAAGAAATATTGGCCTTTATGTAGGCTTTTTGTTGATGATTATGAATGGGATTTAACACTTCAATATAGTATTTTTTCTTTGTCCCTAGCTCCTTATCCCAAGTACTTGTAGAACTTATCCATAACAAAGTTTGTATCACTTTATTGTTTATGGGATAGGTGTTCAAGCAAATACCTCATTTATTAAACCATTTGTTATTTTGATGCATCTAACTCTTATTTCTTTTGCACAATATGTCAATGAAGACAACCTTAGGCCATCTCCCTCTTCCATTTGCTCAATTTTTTCTAAATACCTTATGATTCACACCATAGAAATTGCTTCAATAGGAGCAGCTCATGTTTCACTTAACAAGATAGCATAAGGAACTGCACTTTTAATTTTGAATTTGTTTGTAATCAAATGCTTTGAATTTTCTCAATTTGTTTCCACTACATCTCTGCTAGCCCACAGTTCATAACCATAGAGAATCACTAGAAGCACAAAAAGAGTTTGAGTGGTTTTCCGGTCCCATAACTTTACCTCTCTACACCTATTTTGAAAAGCATAAATGAAAAGCATAAAATGCTTTCCAACCCCCCAAAGTTCTTCTCTTTCTACATCCATTCCAGCTTAGATTTTTGTTGAAGTCACTTATGAGGTATTTGTAATCCGCAACTTCTTCCAAATTGAAGTAGAACTTATGTTGGTTATGTTTTCTTTTTTTAGAGAAAACTACTACTTTCGTTTTGCTAATATTGACTTGCATCCCCACCCTTTTACAAAAATTCTCAAGGGACAAGTGTTCTTGCAAACCAAGAGCATGTTTAGCAATTAGAATAAGGTCATCTGCATACAAAAGAACCCTTATAAAAAACTTTCCAAAATGGATACCATCACCCCCTTGCGAATTTAACCACTCCTTCCCCTCCTACCCTCGAGCTACAATGGGGTTATATGAGGGAGAAAAACATCTATAGCAAATGTATAAGAGAGCTCTTTGATCTAGAATTTTCCACTTCCTCAAGCTTCTAAAAGGAAAAACTCTCAACAATATCAACTCAGATATATAATTTTTTATTGACATTAGTGTTAGAAACCATAAAAATACTAAGAGGGGGGATGAATGTCTATTCTGTAAATTTTAACAATTATTTAACTAGCTAAACAATTTCAACATAATAGAGTATCAATCACTTAAAGCCTTAAACATGGGATGTTAACATGGAAACTCATAAAGAGAGAAAACTAAAATACTTATTCATCTTTAAGCACCAACTTCTGTTTACAACAACTGTTTATAGGCACCAACCTATAGGAGACACCAAAATATTTTCTCTATCAGCACCTACTTGCTAGAAGCACCCACTTTCACTAGTTGCAAGCACCAACCTACTAAGGAACCAACCTCCTAAGCCTTTTAGGCACCAACTTGAAGGAGACTATGATCCCCTACTCTGTAAGAACCTACCTACTCTGTAAGAACCTACCTACTCAGTCACTCTAATCCCTCTTTCATTAATTTTTAAAATTAGATTAGTGACTCCTCTTAAATATAATCATATATGATATAGTTCAACTCTTAATCAAAATATACTCACACACACACACAATATCACCAAATGTTTGACCTCTTTCAAAATGCATACCATGTATAGATCAACCCTTATATGTTCAACACTCATATCACACAGGTTCAATGCAGTTATCATACCACATCTCCTCTCCTTCTCATTCATTTTACTAACTATGTTGATCATACACTTTGTCCACATTTCTATGTTTGTCTCACGAACTAGCACATACTATCTCAACATCTCAACTCATTTTTATCCTCTATAGTACCTCACATTGTCATTCACAAAACTCTTTTCTTATATTCGTAGGCTGAGCTTTTATTTTAAGTATTTTCATCTACTTTTATAATTTTTGGCCCTTTATTTACCATGGGTATCAATGCATTGTATTTACCCATGGTAATTCTTTCTTCATTGCATCATTAAACCTCCAAATTTTTCAACAGTGCTGAAGCACTTGAGCTCCATAAATTTTGGTGCTTTCCTCAATGACCACTTGTTAGACTAGGGGCTAAACCTTTATGTCTAATATTCAACATCTGATTGTTTTCATTTATACCTACACAACACAACAAGTAGATCCCAAGATGCCCATATTTCTCTTTCAATTTTCCCTTACCATTGGGTGTCTCGTGACCTAGGGCTAGAATTGCATCTTTTAAAAATCATTCTCCACCATATCTAGCATTCAACCCTCAGAACTATATAAGACTATCCCACGGGTCGACCACCTAGATAGCCAGATTTCTTTCTAAACTTGACCATGGAACCAGAGTTGGCCTAGAATTTTGACCATCTATTTGACTTCATGCACAGCTAGATACGGGATTAAGTTACCTATGCATAATTTCTTCAACCTTAGAGGAGTGGATGCCTACATAAATCATTCTCATATAGAATCATGAGCACAATGGAATTTTGACCAACTCCCCCAATCTGAGGTCCAAGCTTAATAGTGCATATTTTCTTGCTACAATTTCGAAGGGGTGGGTGCCTAAATAAAATGCATAACCCCCGATGTGAAATATTTTGGTTCCTCCCTTCCTAAGCTTCCAATTGGCACAAAAATACAATTTGTTAGCTACTTCAAAAAATTGAAATACAAATTAAAACTCTACCAAACCATACTCGTAGTGCGACTCTTGAGACGCCGCATCATCTACCATGTCACTGCCACGTCATTTATTTTCCACTTGTCATATCATACTACCTACCACATCGTCTTTCTTCCACCTATCATGCCAAATCACTACGACGTCACTACCTTGTGCCACTCAAAATAGGGCCACTTTTCCATCCAAAAATGTTGAATCTACTTGCCACATGTCATCACCATAGATTTTCACATCATCATTCATCCCACATCACTACCACCTGGATTTGCTTGGATGCCACATGTATTACCATTTGTATGTCATGTCATCATGTGAAATTCCATGTCTTTGACTACCAAATCATCAACTTGTCACTTGTTCTTCCATTTAGATGTCATATATCATGGGGTCCACCACTAGTTTAGGAAATCTAACATCCAACCTATCTCGTAGGTGTTTTTCTTAGGAAAACCTTGGGTGCTCAGATGCTTGGATACTCTTGGAAAGCTAGGATTAATCTGGCATCTTCCCATCTATCCTATTGTTTAAGTAAGAAAAACTTGCATATCCTAAACCTTGGATGACTATATACCTTCCAATCACGATGAAACCTTGTCTCATATGGAACTATTCTTGGACTCCTTCACTTAACAAATAGGTTTTTCTTCATTCCTAGGGAGTTAGAATAAGTTCCATATACCATTGGAAATCTCTCTATGAGGGCTATCCAACCAAGAAATTTTCATTCCAATAGCTTGCATGATATAAGGCCTAGAATTTGTTAGATACAGGAGGATGCCAATCATTGATCCGAATATCCTTTGATTGGACTGAAGTGATTCATCATCTTTTTGTAGTTTACATCTAGTGACCATAGGAGTGTTTACAAGTGAAAATTAATTCGTTCTAAACTTCTTTAGCATTTCCTTGAGGTGTTTGCTTTGAGAAATAAATAATACTCCTTCTACTTGTGCAATACACAAACCAAGAAAAAAATAAAGTTCTAACATTGACGTTACAAAATCAACTTGAATTTCAAATACAAATTTTTGGTTTAGTAGATCTTCATCATTTCCAAATATTATGTTATCAACATAAACAGTAATAATTAGCAAATTTTCATTTTTAGATTTGATATATAAATTTCTATCAACTATCCCTCACTTGAAGCCTTTTGTTGTAGGTATTTTTCCAATCTAGAATATCATGCTCTATATTCTATACAAGGCCTCTTTGAGTTTACATACACCATCTAGACTATTTAACAACTAAAACCCTTTAGTTTTCTCTATATATACTTCCTCTTTAAGTTCTCCATTTATAAAAGTTGATTTTATTCCCATTTGATAAACCTTGAACTTCTTATGATAGGAAAATGCTAAAAACATTAGATTGCCTTCATTCTAGCAACAAGAGTAGAGTCTCTTCAAAGTCCACTCCTTCACCTAGGCATGCCCATTTCACACTGATATGGCCTTGTTCCTTACAATTTTTCCATCCTCATTTAATTTTTTCCTAAAGAACCATTTTGTGCCATTGACATTTTTATTTATTGGTATTGGAAGTCATTCCTAAGTTTCATTTTTCTCAATCTGGTGTAATTCTTCATTCATGGAATTTACCCATTGCTTATCTTGACTTTCCTAAGAAAAATATTTTAGTTCAATCATAGATAGCAAGGAAATGTGTGCTTGACTAGAAGTACCTATCATATTTCTTCCTATTTGAATTCATACTTCCTTATCACTAATAAGTTTATTTTTAGGGTGATTATTTTGTACATACCCTTAAGGAGCTTTTGAATGAAAGCATGCTATGTCTTTTTTGTCATCTTCTTTGATTCCTCATGATGTTCATCCTCATACTCACTACTAATTTGGTCAACAATATTAATATATTTTGACTGCTTTTCTTTGAGAGGTAAAGTTTCATCCACCTTTACAACAATGTTGTCAACAATCTTGCACAACCTTTTGATATAGCATCTATATCCTTTTCTCTCAGCTGAATATCCTAGAAATATTCCCTCATCATCTCTAGCACCAAAATTACCCAATTTGTCAGTATAGATATGATGTAGCACTTAGTTTCAAAAATGTTTTGGTTCAATCATAGATAGCAATGAAATGTGTGCTTGACTAGAAGTATCTATCATCTTCCTTCTAGTTTGAATTCATACTAATTTGATGTAGCAGTTACTAATTTTTTCAAAAATATTAATATATTTTGACTGCTTCTCTTCTAGAGGCAAAGTTTCATCCACCTTTACAGCAATTTTATCAACAATGTTGCACAATCTTTTTATATAGTATCTATATCATTTTCTCTCAATTGAATATCCTATAAATATTCCCTCATAATCTCTGGAAAAACAATTACCCAATTTTTCAGTATAGATCTTGATGTAGGATTTACTTCCAAAAATGTTTTGGTTCAATCATAGATAGCAAGGAAATTTGTTCTTGACTAGAAGTACCTATCATCTTTCTTCCAGTTTGAATTCATACTTCCTTATCACCAATAATTTGATTTTTAGGGTGATTATTTTGTACGTACCCTTAAGGAGCTTTCGAATGAGAGCATGCTACCTCTTTTTGGTCATCCTCTTTTGATTCCTCGTGATGTTCACCCTCACACTCACTACTAATTTGTTTAGCAAGATTAATATATTGTGATTGCTTCTCTTCGAGAGGTAATGTTTCATCCACCTTTACAACAATGTTGTCAATAATCTTGCACAATCTTTTGATATAGCATCCATATCCTTTTCTATCAATTGAATATCCTATAAATATTCCTTCATCATCTCTGGAACAAAAATTACCCAATTTGTCATCTCTCCACCACACCATTTTATTGTGGGTTTTTGCAATTGAGAATTGTCTTATTAGTCCATGTCCTTCACAAAATTCATCATACTCTCTTTAGGTAAACTCCCTACTTTTGCTAGACCTTAGTAATTTTAATTTACAATTAGTTTGGTTTTCAAAAAGGCCTTCAAATACATTGAACTTATCAAACACTTCATATTTCTCATTTTAAAATGCAACCCATTTAAACTTAGTATAATCATCAATAAGCATCATAAAATATCATTCTCCACTCAGGATTTTAGTTATTGAAGGTCCACATAAGTCTGTATGAACTAGCTATAGAAGTCTCGTTGATAAGTTTTCCTTAGTCTTGAAGGGTAATAGAATTTGTTTACCAATTTGACTTGATTTGAAAATCGTATTGCTTGCTTTTGAAAGATTTGACATCTCCCTTACAACTTGCTTTTTGTTGAGTTTCACTTTGTTGAAATCAAATTTTACATGCCCCAACCTTTTGTTCCATATCCATCTCTCATTAAGCTTCCTAAAACAAAACTTCTTGTTTTCCTCTTTGATTTTGTACACATTATTCAAAGTCCTTACAACCTTTGCTAATTCGTTCATTGTGTTTGCTTTCTTTATCACACAATCTTTGGAGAAAAAAGTAACATCATATCCCTGGTCACACATCTGAATCACACTTAACAAATTGTGTTTAAGTCCATCTAAAAGAACAACATTCTTATCCTTGTTGCATCCATTATGAAACCTAACTATGCCCTTTCCCTTGATTTTGCTTGGAACATCATTACCAAAGGTAAATTTGGTTGTGTTGTATTCTCTTAGTGACCAGAATTTACTCTTATCACCAATAATATGTTTATAGAATTCTTTCTCCACGTACTAATGGCTACCTTGGTTTTGGGAATATAAGACAATGCCGCATTTTTCTTTCCTTTCTACCTTTTTCTTATTCAATGTCTTGGGTTCTTCTTGTGCTTGCTTAATCTAAGGTGTTGATTTGATTTCATTGGATCTACAATTAGTTTCTTTATGTACATATTTATGACAGTTATAACACTCAATATAATCAAATAAAGGAGCAAAAGGATTGTTGTATTTGAGATCATTCTTATGTGGATTTGCAAATATGTTATCGTTCTTCCTTGTTGATTGAAAAGATTCATTTCGTTTATTTATGATATGATTATTTTAAGATAAGCTCTACAATTTATAGCCTTATGCTCAAAATTCATGCATAAATAACAGTAACCATGGAAAATATTTAGGCATATGGGATCATTTTTCCTTTAAGGAAATGGTCTTCTAATTCTTTGATGGTGTTCTCTTTGAGGTCGATAAGGCTTCTTATGATTTATTGTTTGATCCTTTTAGATATTTGAATTTCTATAATTACGCTGTAAGGTGTTCCCTCTAAGAAAGACATCCCTAAAATGTGACCTGTGCGATCCTCAACCATTGATTCTGTGTGTTAGACAATTGGGGTGTTTTCTCCCGTTAGATTTAATCTTTTTTTCATAGAAAAATGTTATTTTTTCCACTAGCTGGAAGACAGAGAGGGAGGATCTAACAATGGGCCATGAAAGGCCAGGCCTCCTGGCGATGGGACTCTTCAGAGTGACTAAACTGAAACGTGTCTTCGCAGTGTTTCCCTGCCTGAGGGCAGCCTAACCAGCGCAGCTTTGTGCTGTTATAACACTATTTACACTGTCTCCTTCACACGGGGATTTCCTCGCTGCCTTATTTTCTTGCCTAATTCGCTACTCAGGTTGCTTGCCCAATAATTCTTTTGTATTTTTGTGAGGTCAGAATAATTGAATTTGACGTTTAGCATATGCGGTGGCGTTTCTTGATCGGTTTGAACAGTTGAATTCGTTTACATTTGCCTGATGGAGACCTGCCTTCTTCGCTGTTACCCAGAAGGGTGCCGACTTGGTCACTTTCTTCTAGTAAGATATTAACCTTCTCCTACCTTTTCTACTGCTTGTAGGTCGTTTATATGTGAAGATATGTTGAATTCTCATCTTTCCATTTAATCCTATCCTTGTGTTCATTGAATTTTTTATATCTTCATTAATCCTCATCATCCCATCTAATTGAAAGCTGAGGCAATGAGGTCTATTGTTGTAAATATGTCAGTTTGCGGAGGATAATGTATTTTGAGGGATAGAGTGATCAATAATGAAAACGATTATGTATTAACAAATAAGCCTAATTCGCTGCTCAGGTTGCTTGCCCAATAATTCTTTTGTATTTTTGTGAGCTCAAAATAATTGAATTTGACGTTTAGCATATGCGGTGGCGTTTCTTGATCGGTTTGAACTTTCAGAGTTGTAGGATTATTTAATCTATATTTTTAATGTCAGTCTGATGTGTTAATAAGATCTAGTGACTGGTTCAAGTTTCATATCTGAGGGTATGAACTATTCTTTTTTATGGCCACATATCGTCTGGTTGATCTAAACGCCTTACTGCGTAATTACTGTTGCATCTCCACCATTGTGATTAAGGACAGTTTCTCTCCAATACCAGTGTTTCTCTCTGATACCATGCCAATGTTTATCTGCAATACCAATGAAGTAACAAATATGTCACCCCTATAAGATGTCGCCTTGTAAGCAATCGGTACCACCCTTTTCTTATAGACACAGAAAAATTGTCGAAGGATGAGCTGACAATAACTGTGTTGAGCTCACAATAACTGTGTTAAATTAACAATTGGTACCATGTAAATGGGGTAGCCACTGATTACCTGAACTCTCCTGTACATTTTTTTCTCTGCTCCCCATCTTCTATTTTTCCTACTTTTGACGGAATTCCCTTTAATTATCCGGACGGAAACAAAAAAGATAGGGTCACTAAGACGGCCATAGAATACTTGTTACGTTCAGACTTTAACCTTTACTGCTGACCATGATGTGGGTGATTTTTTAAGAGATATTAAATTTGATATTAAATTTTGTTTTTTTAAGAGATATTAAATTTGTCTCCCACACTGGACTGCTTCGGAAAATAAATCAATGTCCAACTTGTGCTATGATATTATGGAGACTCAATACGAGGCCTGAACACCAGATACTTTGCAGTCCTGTAGGTAAACATTATCAATTACGACTTTGTGGAACATTATCGATATCGATCCCAGAATTGACTCGGTCAGACGCAAACAAGGATATCATCTTGCACTCTCTTATGCGAATTATGGACAACTTTGTAGAATTCTTTCTTGGCCTCCAAGGAATGATGAAAATTCAACGATGTAGACCTGTTTTCAATTCTTGAGTTATAACGCTGGCCAAAGTAAAACCAAATTCCAAACACTAGGTCACATAACCCTAATCCACACAAAATAACTCAACAACTGGCATAAATTTGTTGGCACACCTTCTTTGGAGTATATAACTTTAAGACGGTGTGCTAAATAAATAAATAAACTTGACATTGTAATCTATGCTTCCACGCGGCTTCATAACAATTCTCATTATATCGCTCACAATATTATAGAACTGCTCCATATAATCCTGCTGGTAGCTTCTAGATATGAGTCAATAGTAACCATTTGATATCACGCATCGTTCCAATATTAACACACCAAATATATTTTGTAAGATATCAACTCAGCAATAATTTTGACATAACATATCAATGATGTGGCTACAATAATATAAAATCAAGTATAACGTTGATGTTGTAGCAAAATGATTTAAATGTAGATGCTGCAAATGAAATATGTGCCATATCGATCTCTGCTAATGTCAATTACAATGCTCCATCACATATGCATGACAATAAATGCTCCATACATAAAGTAACGTCGCTCCATGTAAATGCTTCCACTATGCACGATATACCATTGCTCCATTAAATAGTAATGTTGCTTTATGTGAACGTGGACACTAGTAATGAATTGTTCTGCAATTTTGCATAGATAATGAATTGTTCTGCAAACCTTTTAACCTATGGTCTGGAATATTGTGGCATGCGTTACCCTGTTATGCCGTGTTACATTACTGTTCCTTTAATTAATTAACATTTCCCAGACTATGTAATGAATTATTTTTCCACCACATATTAATTCCACTGTAACTACAGATTCCTACCCATCCATTTCATTATCAATTGATTTATCTCATTTCTCTCTTATTTCTAGGCGTTTCATCCCATATTTTCTGCCTCAATTCCATTAGTATGCCTCTGCATAGATAGTCAGAGTTTGTAACCCCTTTCTTCACCTCGCCATGCAACTATTATACTGCAAATTCTCTTCAAGGCTTTCTTCATTTCATTACGATTTCAAATATACTTGCTTTCAGCTCTTTTGTAGTTCACCCCCTATAAGATGTCGCCTTGTAAGCAACCGGTACCACCCTTTTCTTATAGACACAGAAAAATTGTCGAAGGATGAGCTCACAATAACTGTGTTGAGCTCACAATAACTGTGTTAAATTAACAATTGGTACCATGTAAATGGGGTAGCCACTGATTACCTGAACTCTCCTGTACATTTTTTTCTCTGCTCCCCCTCTTCTATTTTTCCTACTTTTGACGGAATTCCTTTTAATTATCCGGACGGAAACAAAAAAGATAGGGTCACTAAGACAGCCATAGAATACTTGTTACGTTTAGACTTTAACCTTTACTGCTGACCATGATGTGGGTGATTTTTTAAGAGATATTAAATTTGATATTAAATTTTGTTTTTTTAAGAGATATTAAATTTGTCTCCCACACTGGACTGCTTCGGAAAATAAATCAATGTCCAACTTGTGCTATGATATTATGGAGACTCAATACGAGGCCTGAACACCAGATACTTTGCAGTCCTGTAGGTAAACATTATCAATTACGACTTTGTGGAACATTATCGATATCGATCCCAGAATTGACTCGATCAAACGCAAACAAGGAGATCATCTTGCACTCTCTTATGCGAATTATGGACAACTTTGTAGAATGCTTTCTTGGCCTCCAAGGAATGATGAAAATTCAACGATGTAGACCTGTTTTCAATTCTTGAGTGATAACGCTGGCCAATGTAAAACCAAATTCCAAACACTGGGGCACAAAATCCTAATCCACACAAAATAACTCAACAACTGGCATAAATTTGTTGGCACACCTTCTTTGGAGTATATAACTTTAAGACGGTGTGTTAAATAAATAAATAAACTTGACATTGTAATCTATGCTTCCATGTGGCTTCATAACAATTCTCATTATATCGCTCACAATATTATAGAACTGCTCCATATAATCCTGCTGGTAGCTTCTAGATATGAGTCAATAGTAACCATTTGATATCAGGCATCGTTCCAATATTAACACACCAAATATATTTTGTAAGATATCAACTCAGCAATAATTTTGACATAACATATCAATGATGTGGCTACAATAATATAAAATCAAGTATAACGTTGATGTTGTAGCAAAATGATTTAAATGTAGATGCTGCAAATGAAATATGTGCCATATCGATCTCTGCTAATGTCAATTACAGTGCTCCATCACATATGCATGACAATAAATGCTCCATACATAAAGTAACGTCGCTCCATGTAAATGCTTCCACTATGCATGATATACCATTGCTCCATTAAATAGTAATGTTGCTTTATGTGAACGTGGACACTAGTAATGAATTGTTCTGCAATTT
>APFE030729424.1:0-10262 GCA_000404065.3 Pinus taeda
AGCACATTATGAGGATACAAGGAGAAACACCTTCTTTAGCCAATTGATAAATCTCAAACAAAAGGGTTCAATGGAAGAGCACATTGAGGACTTTCAAAAATTGAATATAAGGGTAAATGATATTACAGAGAAGCAAATGATTGATGTCTTCAAAGGGACTTTAAAGGATAGCATTCAACATGAGGTTCATCTTTGGCAACCTGATTCATTGGAGAAGACATTCACGTTGGCAAGAAAAATTGAAAATGAAATTATGGAAACAAGGAATCTCACCACTCACGACTATAATTATGGAAGTGTTTTTCTTCTATCCTTCCACAACCTACAAGGTTTACACCACAACAATTGGAAGAAAAAAGAGAAAAAGGTCTTTGTTACAATTGTGATAACAAATACACTGAAGGTCATAGGTGTGCTGAGAAGAAATTATTTTACATAGCTTATGAAGAGGAGGAAGAAAAGTATCAAGAAACATAAAAAGAAGAGGATATACACCAGGAACCAACCCCAGAGAAAGAAGAAATGAATTCGACGATATCTTCTAAATATTGGCAAGAATTACCACTCCTCAAACTCTCAAGACAGAAGGACATATCAAGAAGAAAAAGGTTCAAGAAGTGAAAGATCACATCGAGAGAGAAGAAATGAATCTGACCATATCTTGTAATGCATTGTCTAGAATTATCACTCCTCAAACTATCAAGGTAGAAGGACATATCAAGAATAAAAATGTTTAAGAAGTGAAAGATCACATTGAGCTTCAAGAAATGAATCCGACCATATCTTGTTATGCATTGAAAGAAATTACCACTTCTCAAACTCTCAAGATAGAAGCACATATCAAGAAGAAAAAGATTCAAGCAGTGAAAGATCACATCGAGCATCAACAACAAGTTCTCCAACTTTTAAAGGATAATGCCACTTTGGTTCATAATCGAATGAAACAACAGGTAGATCAAAATCATAGTGAAAAATGTTTTGATGTAGGTGATTGGGTATTTTTACTACTGCATCTCAAGCAAGCTATTTATGAGAAGGAAATGTTGGCAATACTATATGCACTTAAGAATTGGCGACCTTACTGAATGGGAAGACACTTCAAGGTAAAAATGGATCATGATAGTCTTAAATACTTTTTAGAACAACTATTATGTTTAGAAGAACAAAAAAAATGGGTCACAAATATGTTGGGTTATGACTTTGACATCATCTATAGAAAAGGGAAGCAAAATTTTGTTGCATATGCACTCTCAAGAAAGGATGAGGATATGGAAGCATGATTTTGTTCTATTTCTATTATCCAACCAGATTGGATAAACGAAGCAAGGGATGAATGGATGAAGGACGAAGAAGTATGGCCACTTATTCAAAAGTTGCAAAAGATCCCAATTCAAACAATATTGCCAGAAATTGAAGAGGAAGGAAAAATTATATTGGAACCTAGAGCAGTCACAGAAACAAGAACCCGACAGCTACGAAATTGATCAATTTTAGAATATTTCATCAAGTGGAAGAACTTACCGTTGAAGATTCCACATGGGAGGACAAAATTTTTATACAGAAGCATCAATAACTACTCAAGTGTTGAGGACAACACTTTTTGAAGGAGAGGGGCATGTTAGGTCCCTATACTACTAGTGTAACCCCTTATTGTTATTAGTACAACCCCCTTATTATATTGTTGTTCCCGTTTAGTCCCCATATTTTTATTATTGTGCCCTATAGAATCCTACATTATTTTTGTTAAGTCGGCTATGATTATATTATGACCCCTTAGACTCCTATATATAAAAAGGAGGTCTTGTCATTTGTATCATCCAAGAATTCATCAATTGTGTAATATAAAGGAGGTTCCACCTCGAAGAGGCTTATTTTGAAGGCATTTATCTATCTTTTCTATCTTTTTGTGAGCTGGTTTCATAACAGGCCATGTGGAAAAAACCACTTACAGAAGGGTTTCCCTAAATAACAACATAATGGACCAAATTTGTATAATGCAAAACAAATAGAGATGGTGAATGATCTAGCTCAGAATGTGCTAGGAATTTGTTATGTATTGGACAACATGCATGTCGATCATCAAGCTTCAATGATCGAGATGGAAGGTATGGTCATTAATCAACTTGTTTCAATTTTGGTTGACCTTAGATCTAATTTCAGCCATGTTAGCCTAAAAGTCATGGAAAATAGTGCATTATAGAAGAAATGCTATGAGGAATCATGGTTGGTTTAACTAGCTATAAGAACCAAAAGGGGAATTACATATGTGGTGAAATCATGCCCAATGATAATAAAGGACATGCCCATGTCAGTCAATTTGAATATGAAATGCTATGAGGAATCATGGTTGGTTTAACTAGTTATAAGAACCAAAAGGTGAACAATGTATGTGGTGAAATCATGCTTAATGATAATAAAGGACATGCCCATGTGAGTCAATTTGAATATGTTACCATTGGGTGCATATGAGGTATTGGTCGGCATGGACTAACTAGTGGATGAAAAGACCAAAATCAAATGCTACAATAATCATTAGAATGTATCAATGATGCAAGGGAAACAATGACGTTGCAAGGGATAAGAAAACATATGACTATTCAACAAATATCAATGTTGTATCTGAAAAAGATGTGAATTGTATATTGTCTAAGTAACCAGTGAAAGAGCTTGACAGAGATAGAATGGAAGAGTATCCAATGTTAAAACAGTTCAAGATGTGTTTTCAGAGGAAATTCTAGTATTCTGGCCAAGAAAGGAAATTGATTTCTCAATTGAATTATTACCCGGATCGACACCAATATCAAGAGCTCCATATCACATGAGCACATAAGATATAGTGTAACTAAATTGCAGTTAAAAAATTTGTTGGATATGGGATACACCAAACCCATCATATCATCCTAAGGGGCTCTAATACTATTTGTGACGAAAAAGGTCGGCACATTGAGACTATGCGTTGACTACATATAGTTAAATAAAATAAAAATAAAGAACTAGTACCCATTGCCTAGAGTCAATGATTTGTTTGTCGGTTGAGAAGAGTTGTAATATTTAGATAGAATTGAGGTATGGGTACCATCATACATGAATTAAGGATGAAAACATCCACAAGATAACTTTTAGAGCTAGGTATGGGCATTACAAGTTTGTCCTGGTACCTTTTGGGCTCTCCAATGATCCAAAAACATTTGTGTTTGATGAACAGTGTTCTCAACCCATATTTAGATAATTTTTTGTCAGTATTTGTAAATAACATTTTGGTTTATTATAAAACCAAGGAAGAATATGAAGAACATTTGGAAGCAGTTTTGAAATTACTGAGAGAGCACAGGTTTTATGCCAAATTCAACAAATGGGATTTCTTCCGATCACAATTTTATTACTTGGAACATAGTTTCCAAGGAAGGAGTAGCAGTATATCCTGAGAGAATATCAAAGTCATCATGGAGTTTCTTACTCCTAAAAATGTGACAGAATTCAAATCCTTCACGGTGTTAAAAATATGTAACTGCGGTCAAATTCCACTTTGGACAGCTCACTTGATGGAGATAATGATTGCAATGAATTCCTCTTTTCGAGAGAAAAAAAAAAAAAATATCTAAAGATCACTCAGATTGGATAAGGGAAAGTGTACATATAAAGAAAATCCCACATGTGCATATTTGATGAGGTCAGCCTAAAGAAAAGTGGACCACCTTAAAAGGATATAAATACAAGTGCCCTCTACCTCATTTAGACATAACCATGAGACACTCTTCTATCTTGTTTTTGGATTACACATGTCTAAGGCTCGTCTGTGGAGGATCAAGTTTGCTCTCAAGTGAAATTGCAAGGTCTAAAGCTCGCATCCCTGATTTAGGGTTTTGGACCTTAGGCATATGCACAACACAGGAAGGATTCAACTACAGTTGCTCGCATAGAATATCATCCATGCCATTGGAGCCTTTTAGTCACACGTACAACTCTAGATCTGGGGGTTTACGATTTCCACAATCCATATCTGACCCCAGTCACTCACATGCCAGGCTTAAGGGAGTGACTGGGCTGCTATAGTCACTTGCATGACTCCTCTATACGACCAGGGCCTAAAAGATAAAAATTTATGTCTTCTGAATATTTTTCTCAGTGACCGCAGGGTTTGACTATTGACTATAGACAGTGAAAGTTTATTAAAGTATTTAGAATCAAGGTTTTGAGTATATATATTGTTGGGTTCATTTCATGGATGTTGTAGTTGTTTTTCTAGTTAGTTGCATAGATGAATATATTGATCATTGTACTCTCTTTTCCAGAATCATTTGACGACGATCTATTAAGAAGAAGAATTTGAAAGGGTTTTCCCCATAGTGGGTTTTGCCCTAGCCTCTGACCAATCCTGGTGTCTCTATGTTTGAATTATTTTCTTATATTGTTCCTTTATGTTCCATTGCATTGATGATGATGATATTGTTCTTTCTACATAGTTACATATGATGATGAATACTGATGTAAAATTGAATAATGTTATGATGGTATGGGGTGAACTTAATGTGCCAATGAAGAAATGAAATAATCAAAGAAAAGAATAATAAACATGATTTCAAAGTTGGGTTGAAGAAAAGTCATGGAGATCACCCCCATGGAGACACCTTTGATGCAAGCAAGAGAAGATGGAGGACACCTAAATGAATCATAGGGTTTGAAGAAAACCTTATGCAATTAATATATTAAGGTGTGATGCATATCATGAGGTTAGGGTTTGAGAGAAACCTTGGTTTGTGGCAAAGATTTGAGATATGAAACCATGCATGATCAATTTGAGGATGCTCAAACACTTGTGACAGATTTGATGAAGCCTTAGATGGGATAGTCTCTAGTAGGCCTTGTTGTTGATAAAGTTGATTGAAGGCAACATTTTTATGTGGACAATGGACATTGATGTCTCTTAAAGGTTGGTTCAAGAGGGAGAGGTTCACCTCTCATTGAAGATAGGCATTTCTTGACTTATGGTGCTTCTTTATGTCTTTACTTTTGTATAGAATTATAGATCTGATTATCATTTTGATCATTACTTATACGTCCTACATGTATATTTGAGTATTTGGATGTTTCTAACCTCCTTGATGAGATGTAATAAGAGTATCCTTCCTGAGGATCATTTGAGATGCAGGAAAGAAAATCTAGAGCTGGAAAATGTAAAGAGGCACCTGATGAAAAGATGATTAAGTGCTACAAGTTGCCTATGTCAAATGAAAAGGTGCACACGTATTTGAATACTACAAGGTATGCATTGTATATTGTTTCAATGTTATGTTTCAATTGTAATATTGGCAAGCCCTAACGTATGATGAGAATGTATCTCTCTCAAATGGTTCATACATGCATATCAAAGTAATTTGGATTCATGGTTCTTATGATGAAATGGTGCACTTGATATCGAACATGTTTCTTAGCTTCTTACATAATGAGCTTCTTTATTTTATGAGGCTACTTAAATTTGATCTTTGATATGGTGACATAATTGATGTTTGACTAACATCTATCATTTTAGATATCTTTATCCCATAAAAATGTTAGCGCCTTGATTATAGTTGATGGCAACTTGAACTATTTGTTTGTAAATGCATGGAAGCCATGATGATAGAAGTATAACTATGAGACTGATACTCAACATATTTTGTTGACCATTGATCCAAACTTAAACAAGAATGCAACAAACTACAGATATAACCATAAATATTGAGATGTAACAAAAATAACACTTCATTTTATTAATAACAAATATTGAAGTATGCTTACAAACAAAATGAAAATAAGACTAGCTCGGGCGATAGTAGCTTATCTTTGAGAAGAGATGTGGTGCCTACATGCCTCTGAACTATGTTACAATGAGGCTCAAGGGTCTTTTTATTATTGAATGATAAGAGAAAAGCCTAACCCGAGGAGATGTAACACTAAGAATTTATGGCCCCCATTGGGATTAGTGGGCAGCCAACTTCCTAGGGTCGTAACTTGGTCATATTATCTGTGTTTGACGCGTATGCTACCTCATTGGAAAGATATCTCTGAGGACTACAACTGCAAAGGTGATTGACATAACAATTTCCAAAGCAATTTTTCCAAAAAAAAAAACGTCGCTTAGGGCCTCAAAATATCTCTGGAAGTTCACAACCCAAAAAACTACCAAAAATAGTAAATTGTGCTACAATTAAGGAAACAAATTAAACTAACTAAAAGAGAAAATGGTGGGGGCCCAAGTGGGATAGGAAGGTGGCCACCAATATCCACTTGGATAATTCCTCCCCCATTAGGAAGCAATGGTCACCATTACGTTGAGTTCCTCCATGAGATGAGGAAACTTCTGTTGGTGTGAGCTGTTATGCAATGTCTGATGTGTCCAGTGATGGTGGGAAGCATGGTCGAAAGCGGTCCACATTGAAGATTGGGTGCAAGCCAAGGAATGGGTGAATTCTCTGCTCCAAAGCATTGTATCCCATAACCTTGGTAATGGTGTAAGGACCATATCAAAGTGGTCTGAGCTTACGAAGGGCTCTTGTAAGGCATTCTTTCTAAAAATGCAATTAGACTTTGTCACCCACCAAAAACTTGTTGCCAACCTGAAAAATATTGGTAAACTTTGGCACGTCTTTGTCCCTTCCCTGCCACAACATGGTCCACTTTATGTATTTATGCTCATAGCTTCTGAAATGGTAGTACTTCTCCTTGATAGCATCCCGGAATGAATTCCAAGTGGGTGCGGCTGAAAATAGTGAGGTCGTACTTTCATCCTTATGCTCGTAGTAGGTTTCCCACTAGTCCTTGACATGGGGGTCAACTTTGAGAAGTAAAAAAAGTGATCATTTCCCAGGTAGAAAAATCATGAACAAAAAAATATCCTTCTAATAGATTTAACCATTTATCTACGACATTTGCATCTATCTAACCCTCAAATATGGGAATGTCAAAGTTAAATTGTACCTTAAAGGGTGTGGCACTTCCAAAGTAGTTGTTGGAAGTAGATGCGTTGCCCCTGGGTAGCCGTTGAAGGATCTATCAAATTTTTCCATCATCATGTTCCTTTGTCGCTTGAGGGATTCTTCGAGAAATATTTTGATAAGATCTCTTACCCTCTCGTCTTTCTTTTCATCCACCATGGGAGGTTGTTGGGATTTGCGAGGCAGGTCTTAAAAAGGTTCAACTAGTTCAAGCCCTAACTTCTTATATCCTGACCTTGTTGGGGACATGCAAAGAAGAAGACCACTATGATACCACTGATCTGAACTTAAACAGGAATGCAACAAATTACAGATATGCAGCAGAAATAACACTTCATTTCATTAATATCAAATATTGAAGTATGCTTACAGATAGAATGAAAATAAGACTAGTTCAGTCGACAATAGCTTATCTCTAAGAAGAGATGTGGTGGCTACATGCCTCTGAACTATGGTACAATGAGGCTCAAGGGCCTTTTTATTGTTGAACAATAAGAGAAAACCCTAAACAACCAAAACCCTAACCCGTTGGGGCTAGTTGGGCAGCCAACTTCCTAGGGTCGTTACTTGGTAATATTATCTTTGTTTGACGGGCATGATACCTCATTGGAAATATATCTTCAAGGGCTACAGTTGATGATGCAATTTCCATACCAATCACCGAAGCAATTTTGCCAAAAAAAAAACGTTGTTTAAGGCCTCAAAACGGCTCCAGAAGTTCAAGACCCGAAAAACTGCCAAAAATAGTAAATTGTACTACAATTAAGGAAACATATGAAACTAATTGAAAGAGGCAATGGTGGGGGTCCAAGTGGGATAGGCAAGTGGCCACCAATATCCACCTGGAATCATCCCCCCCTCCCCCCAGGAAGCAATGGTCCCCATTGGGTTGAGTTCCTCCATGAGATGAGGAAACTTCTACTAGTGTGAACTATTCTGCAAGGTCTAATGTGTCCAATAATGGTGGGAAGCATGGTCAAAAGTGGTCCACATTGAAGAGTGGGTGAAAGCTAAGGAATGGGGGAATGTTATGCTCCAAAGCATTGTTTCCCATAGCCTTGGTAATGGTATAAGTACCATATCAGAGTGATCTGAGCTTCCGATGGGCTCTTGTAAGGCGTTCATTCTACAAATGCAACTAGACTTTGTCGCCCACCTAAAACTTTTGTGGCATCCAATGTTGATCATGTCACTACCTGTACTTGGCATTTTCCACAATGGAGTGACGATATATTGACCCGTTGGTTAGAGTTGTTCCGGGAGTCAAATCAAACAAATGCTTGACCTGATAGTGCAACGTTACCCTTGTGGGTGAGGAGAAGATGTCCCTGTATTCTTTCATGACTATATCCACCTGCTTCTGATCCATCGAGGAACCCTTCTCGGGGGCCATGGATGTGGCTACAATATTCCCCGTACTTTGAGAGCGAACCAGAAAGAAAATAAATTTCCTAGTCTAGGAGATGATCTTGTTGCATTTCTTAGCAGAGATAAAAGAGGTGGTGGTAGGTGGGGCTACATCTGGTATCTTGTATAACGTATTACCCAAAGAAATAATCACAGAGAGAGGTCTAGACTCATATACATCATGTTGCTTCCACAATTATGGTTGTCCTAATAATACATCATAAACGTCGAGAGGAGCAACATCACACAATACCTCATTTGTGAAGAGCTCGACGTTGTAGGGAAGGTGGCACTGTTGGCTGACTTAGAGATCTAATCCTTGGTGAAGCCACCCGATGTTGTATGGTTGCGGGTGTGGTATGGTCAGTAGGCCTAGCTGCTTCACGACCTCTATTGAAATGAGGTTCTTTTGGATGCCACTATCAACAATGAATTACAACGGGGAACCCTTCACCCACATTTGTGAGTGGAAAAGACACTCCCCCTCGTCTAGATCTTTGGGCTCATTCTTCTGGATCTTGGTGCTAGCAATAGTGGCATTGGCTCCGCATTAATAATCTACTTCCCTTTGCCATTCCTATTTTCCGGTTTTGACTCAGGTTCGGAATATGCATCTGATTTTGAAGCATTCAACTCGGCCACCAATGACTGCTTGGCCCAACACTCACTTGTGTTGTGAGTGCGTATCTTATGGAACTCACACCACTTTCATGTGTCCTTCTTTGACTTCGTGGCGGTGTTCTTTTCTTGTAGCTTCAACGGGTTGTCTTGGGTCCACCCGCCTTGGATTTTTCCTTTGTTCTTCGCATTCGCAGATTCAAAGTCTCGCTTCTTTTGTTTAAACTTCTACTCAATCTTGACAATGTATCGGTATGTCGTGTCAATTGAGGAGATGTCTAGGAACTCCATCTTGTCCTAGATGTACCTGTGTAGGAAGCCGCAGTATTTGTGTACCAAATACCGCTCAGAACCCTTGATACCCCACTTTGTGTGAAGGGTATGAAAATTATTGGTAAACTCCGGCAGGTCTTGGTCCTTTCCCTGCCGCAACGTGGTCAACTTTATGTGTTTATCCTCATAGCTTCTAACAGGGAAGTACTACTCCTTAATGGCATCCTATACTGAATTCCAAGTGGGTCTGGTTGAAAACAGTGAGGCTATACTTTCATCCTTCTTCTCGAAATAGGTTTCCCACTTGTCCTTGACGTGGGGGGTGGCTTTGAGAAGTGCAAAAGTGATATTTTCTTGGTTGGAAAAATCATGCACAAAAAAATATCCTTCTAGCAAATTTAATCATTTATCTACGACATTCGCATCTATCTAACCCTCAAATATGGGAATGTCAAAGTTAACTTGTACCTAAAAGGGTGTGGTGCTTCCAGAGTAGTTGTTGGAAGTAGATGCGTCGCCCCTGGGTAGTCGTTGGAGGATCTAAGCAAAGTTGTCCATCATCATGTTCCTTTGTTGCTCGAGGGCTTCTTCGAGCAAGATTTTAATAGGATCTCCTACCCTCATCTTTCTTTTCATCTGCCATGGGAGGCCATCGGGATTTGCGAGGCTAGTCTTGCAAAGGTTTGACTAGTTCAAGCCCTAACTCCTTATATCCTGACCTTGTTGGGGACATGCAAAGCAAAACAGAGAAAGAGTAGACCGCTCTGACACCACTGATCCGAACTTAAACAAGAATGCAAAAAATTACAAATATAACCATAAATACAGAGATGTAGCAAAAATAATACTTCATTTCATTAATATCAAATACTGAAGTATGCTTACAAACAGAATGGAAATAAGACTATCTCGGGCGATGGTAGCTTATCTCTGAGAAGAGATGTGGTGGCTACATGCCTCTGAACTACGTTACAATGAGGCTCAAGGGCC
>APFE030729424.1:10618-23697 GCA_000404065.3 Pinus taeda
AAAAAAAAAAAAAAAAAAAAAAAAAAAAAAAACAAAAAAAAACAAAAAAAAACAAAAAAAAACCCACATAGTTTAGGGCCTCAAAACGGCTCCGAAAGTTTAGGACCCGAAAAACTGCCAAAAATAGTAAATTGTGCTACAATTAAGGAAATAGATGAAAATGACTGAAAGAGACAATGGTTGGGGTCCAAGTGAGATATTTAGGTGTCCCCAATGTCTAACTAGATCATTCCTCCCCCCTTAGGATTCAATGGTCCCCATTGCGTTGAATTCCTCCATGAGATGAGGAAACTTCTGTTAGTGTGAAGCATGGTCGAAAGCGGTCCACATTGAATACTAGGTGCAAGCCAAGGAATGGGGGAATGATGTGCTCCAAATAATTGTTTCCCACAACCTTGGTAATGGTGTGAGGACCATATCGGAGTGATCTGAGCTTCCGATGGGCTCTTGTAAGGTGTTCTTTCTGCAAATGCAACTAAACTTTGTCGCCCACTTGAAACTTGTGTGGCACCCGATTTTGATCATGTCACTGCTTGTACTTGGCTTTTTCCAGAATGCAATGACAATATATCGGCCTGTTGGGTACAGGTGCTCTAGGAGTCGGATCAAACGAATTCTTGACCTGACAGTGCAATGGTACCCCTATGGGTGAACAGAAGATGTCCCTGTATTCTTTCATGACTGTATCCACTTGCTTCTGCTACGTGGAGGAACCCTTCTCGGGGGCCATGGATGTGGCTACGATCTTCCCCTTACTTTGAGAGTGAACGAGAAAGAAAATAATTTTCCTAGTTTGGGAGATGATCTCGCTACATTTCTTAGCAGAGATCAAAGAGGTGGCAGTATTTGGGCTATCTCCGGTATCCTGTATAACATATTACCCAAAGAAATAATCACAAAGCGATATCTAGTCTCATATACAACATGTCGCTTCTACAAGTATGGTTTTCCTAATAATACATCACAAACGTCGAGAGGAGAAACATCACACAATACCTCACCTGTGAAGGGCTTGATGTTGTAGGGAAGGTGACACTGTTGGTTGACTTGAAGATATTGTCCTTGGTGAAGCGACTCGATGTTGTACATTTGTGGGCATGGTATGGTTAGTAGGCCCAGCTGCTTCACGAACTCTGCTCAAATGAGGTTCGTTTAGCTACCACTGCCGACAATGAATTGTTGTGGCGAACCCTTCACCCACATTTGTGAGTGGAAAAGATGCTCCCCCTCCTCTGGATCTTCGAGCTTCTTCTTCTGGATCTTGGCAATGGCAATAGTGGTGTTGGGCTCTGCATCAATAATATGCTTCCCTTTGGCATTCCTCTTGTCAGGTTCTGACTCAGGATCGGAACATGCATCTGATTATGAAGCCTTCAACTCATCCATCAGGGACTGCTTGGCCTGACACTCACTTGTGTTGTGAGTAGGGCTCTTATGGAACTCACATCACTTTCATATGTCCTTCTTTGACTTCATGGTGGTGTTTTTTCTTGTAGCTTCGACAGGTCGTCTTGGGTCACACCACATTGGATTTTTCCTTTGTTCTTCGGATTCACGGATCCAAAGTCTCACTTCTTTTGTTTAAACTTTTGCTTGATCTTGACAGCGTATCGGTACTCTATGCCAAGCAAGGAGATGTCTAGGAACTCCATCTCGTCCCAGATGTACCTGTGTAGACAATCACGGTATTTGAGTACCAAATTCCACTCAGAATCCTTAATACCCAACTTAGTGCAAAGGGTATGAAAAATATTGGTAAACTTTGGGACGTCTCAGTCCCTTCCCTACTGCAGGGTGGTCCACTTTATGTATTTATCCTCATATCTTTCGACAGGGTATTACTCCTCCTTTATGGCATCCCCGAATGAATTCCAAGTGGGTGCAGCTGAAAGCAATGAGTTTGTACTTTCATCCTTCTATTCGCAGTAGGTTTCCCACCAATCCTTGACATGTGGGGCAGCTTTGAGAAGTGCAAAAGTGATCTTTTCTCGGCTGGAAAAATTATGAACAAAATAATATCCTTCTAGCATATTTAACCATTTATCTACAGATCCACATCTATTGACCCTCAAATATGGGAATGTCAAAGTTAACTTGTACCTTAAAATGTGTGGCGCTTCCAGAGTAGCTGTTGGAAGTAGATGTGTCACCCTTCGGTAGCCGCTGAAGGATCTAGGCAAAGTTGTCCATCATCGTATCCCTTTTTTGCTCGAGGGCTTCTTTGAGCAAGATTTTGATAGGATCTCCTGCCCCCTTGTCTTTCTTTTCATCTGCCATGGGAGGCCGTCAGGATTTGCGAGGCTAGTCTTACAAGGGTTCGACCAATTCAAGCCCTAACTCCTTATATCCTGACCACAAATCCGAAATTAAACAGGAACACAACAAATTACAGATATAACCATACATACAGAGATGCAACAAAAATATCAAGTACTTAAGTATGCTTACAAACAGAATGGAAATAAGACTAGCTCGAGCGATGGTAGCTTATCTCTAAGAAGAGATGTGGTGGCTACATGCCTTTGAAATATGTTACAATGAGGCTCAAGGGACTTTTTATTATTGAACAATAAGAGAAAACCCTAAACAACCAAAACCATATCTCAAGGATATGTGACACCAAGAGTTTATGGGTCACGTTGGGTTTAGTTGGGCAGCCAAATTCCAGGGTCGTAACTTGGTCATATTATCTCAATTTGACGTGTATGATACCTCGTTAGAAAGATCTCTCTGAGGATTATGGTTGTTGATGTGATTGACATAGCAATTGTTGCAATTTTTCCAAAAGAAAATGTCGTTTAGGGCCTCAAAACGGCTCCAAAATTTCAGGACCCGAAAAAACTATCAAAAATAGTAAATTGTGCTACAATTAAGGAAGTAGATGAAACTGGCTGAAAGAGACAATGGTGGGGGTCGAAGTGGGATAGTTAGGTGGCTACAAATATCCACCTTGATCAACCATGGTTATGTTTTGATGTGTTTTAGTGATTATGACATATGGTAAAATTGAACCTGACTTGATGGATTGAGTTACATAACAAAGAAGTAATGTTGTGATCATGATTCTTGAATAATGCTTCTATTAGATATTTGACACTAACCCTTGATGAAAGATTGATGTCATGATGTCATTGTGAAGTAGTTGATGTTAACATATATAATCATGATGAATATGTGATATGGTCTGACTTTATGATCTAACATATATTCTTATGCATGATAACATTATAGATAGGTTGATGGCATGAATGAAGATGACTGAAGTGGATTCCCATTCAAAGGGAGAACCTCTCCATAAGATCCCTTCTCCTATTGTCATTTTCATTATATACTCCTTATTGTTGAAGTATGATTTATGGGCATGAATAGACAAATATCTCACATTGAGATCTGCAACAAAGTTTTTTTTCTCTTACTCTAAGCCTTAGTCAAACGAAAGAAAGCCTACAGGTGCAATTGTAGCCTCCCAACTGCACAAAAGCAATCTCAAGGGTGTGACCAAGGTGTTAAGATAGTTTTGGGAAGATTTGTTCACAATCGCTAACATACAGTGCTTTAGAGAGCGACTGTGTTATGCAGCCAACTCACAAAATAGAAGAAAATATAGATGAATGCCTTCAAGATCAGCCTCTTCGAGTGGGAAACCTCCTTTACATTACAAAAATGAACAATTCTTGGATGATACAAATGACAAGACCTCCTTTCTATATGTAGGAGTCTAATGGGTCATAATATAATCAGAGCCGACACAACAATAATAATGTAAGGGCACAATAATAATAATAGTGGGCTTCCAAGGGGCCCAATAATAACTACATGGACACAACAATATTATAAGGGAGTTGTACTAATAATAATAAGGGCTTACACTAGTAGTATAGGGACCTAACATGCCCCTCTCCTTCAAAAAGTGTTGTCCTCAATGCTTGAGTAGTTCTTGATGCTTCTATATAAAATTCTTGTCCTCCCATGTCGAATCTTTAGCAGGTAAGTTCTTCCACTTGATGAGATACTCTGAAATTGATCGATTTCGTAGTTGTCGGGTTCTTGTTTCTGTGACTGCTCTAGATTCCAATATGATTTTTCCTTCCTCGTCAAGTTCTAGCAATCTTGTTTGAACCATGATCTTCTGCAACTTCTGAATGAGTGGCCGCACTTCTTTGTCCTTCTTCCATTCATCCCTTGCTTCGTTTATCCAATCTAGTTGGAAAATTGAAATAGCACAAAAAAATTCTTCCACATCCTCATCCTTTCTTGAGAGTGCATCTGCAACAACATTTTGCTTCCCTTTTTTGTATATGATTTCAAAGTCATAACCCAACATATTTGTGACCTATTTTTCTGTTCTTCTAAAGATAATCTTTTTTCTAAAATGTATTTAAGGCTATCATGATCCATTTTTATCTTGAAGTGTCTTCCCATTAGGTAAGGTCGCCATTTCTTAAGTGCATGTAGTATTAACAACAATTCCTTCTCATAAATATCTTGCTTGAGATGTAGCTGTAAAAATACCCAATCACTTACATCAAAAATTCTTTCACTGCGATGTTGATCTGCCAGTTGTTTCATTTGATTCTGCACCAAAGTGGCATTATCCCTTAAAAGTTGGAGAAGTTGTTGTTGATGATCGATGTGATCTTTCACTGCTTGAATCTTTTTCTTCTTGATATGTCCTTCTATCTTGAAAATTTGAGGAGTGGTAATTTCTTCCAATGCATTACAAGATAAGGTCAGATTCATTTCTTGATGCTCGATGTGATCTTTCACTTCTTGAACATTTTTCTTCTTGATATGTCCTTCTATCTTGACAATTTGAGGAGTGGTAATTCCGGCCAATGCATTACAAGATATGGTCGGATTCATTTCTTCTTTCTCGATGTGATCTTTCACTTCTTGAACCCTTTTCTTCCTGATATGTCCTTCTATCTTGAGAGTTTGAGGATTGGTAATTCTTTCCAATGATTTACAAGATATGGTCAGATTCATTTCTTCTTTCTTTGGGGTTGGTTCCTAGTGTATATCCTCTTCTTTTGCTGTCCCTTGATCCTTTTCTTCCTCCTCTTCATAATCTATGTGAAATAATTTCTTCTCATCACACTTATGACCTTTATTGTATTTTCTATCACAATTGTAACAAAGCCCTTTTTCTATTTTTTCTTCCAATTGTTGCAGTGTAAACCTTGTAGGTTGTGGAAGGCTAGGAGAAAAAACACTTCCATAATTATTGTCGTAAGTGGTGGGATTCCCTGTTTCCATAATTTCACTTTCAAAATTTCTTGCCAACCTGAATACCTTCTCCAATGAATCAAATTCCCAAAGACGAACCTCATGTTGAATGTTATCCTTTAAAATCCCTATGAAGACATCAATCCTTTGCTTCTCTAGAATATCATTTACCCTTATATTCAATTTTTGAAAGTCCACAATGTGCTCTGCCATTGAACCCTTTTGTTTGAGATTTATCAATTGGCTAAAGAAGGTGTTTCTCTTTTTATCCTCATAATGTGTTATCATTTCCTCCATGAAAATTGACCACATGACAAGTGGTTTACGAGAATAAAGCCCTTCATACCATAAAACTTGATTCAGTTCTAAATATAAAGATGCAATATGTACCTTTCATAATAGTTGCACCTCATGTAGATCAAAATATTGCTCCATCTATACTATCCAATTTAACGGATCATTGCCATCAAACTTCCTCATATCGCCTTTTCTTGAGTTTAGGAGCTCGATCTTGAAACGACAGTAACTCTGTAATTTCAGATCTCCAAGTTTTGAAATTGTGTCCTGCAGTAACCCTCTGAGTCCTCTTTCTAATCTCGCAAGTCTGATCAAGATTGGATTCTGCAAGGAAGATTTATGTAAAATCTCCCACGATGACCTGATTATAGACTGGTTCAGTAAAGCAAACTTTTACGAAGTGCCACATGTAATTGTTTAAACCTTAGGACCTGAAATCAATACGCATAAAACAACAGTCCATCCTCTTTCTGTAACTTCTGATGAAATTTCAATCTGATGCTCAAAGAGAAAGTTATGATCATTTTCCCAAGGTCACCTATTTGGGATGTAAAATTCAGGATCTTGCAGAAACCCTAAATGTCTTGGATTGTATCTCTGAAAATATAAAATAACAAGATTTGAAATACGGGCCCAAGCTTCACCAAGTTTTTGACTCAAATGGGTTTTAATTTCAGAGTCTGAAACTTTGTAGAAAAACAATTATAGTGAAAATCCACAATGACCTGTTCGAGATGGAATTCTGGAGCTTGCAAAAACCCTAACTTCCTCAGACCGTATCTCCAAAAATAGAGCAAGACAAGATCTGAAATTCAGACCCGAGGTTCAGAGAGATGTCGTCTCAAATGGGTTTTTTTACCTTCTAAAACATCACAGAAAAAATGTTATAGAAAAAATTCCATGATGACCTATTTGGAGCAACGAAACCCTAGAATCCAAAGCTATGATACCAAATGTTATGCAACCAACTCACAAAATAGAAGAAAAGATAGATGAACACCTTCAAGATCAACCTCTTCAAAGGAGAAACCTCCTTTACATTACAAAAATGAACAACTATTGGATGATACAAATGACAAGACCTCCTTTCTATATATCGGAGTCTAAGGGGTCATAATAGAATCAGAGCCAACATAACAATAATAATGTAAGGGCGCAATAATAACAATAGTGGGCTTCTATGGGGCCCAATAATAACAATATGGGGACTACATGGGCACAATAATATAAGAAGGGGGTTGTACTAATAACAATAAGGGGTTACACTAGTAGTATACGAACGTAACAGACTGGAAAGCATCAGTCGCTTGCATAACACCTTGAAGGGTGTGACTGTAATCTCTCGACCGCACAGAGGAAGGCATATGGTGCGACTATGCCTTCATGACACAAATGAAGTTTTGTGCATAAGATAAAATGCTCATCTGAAGGATTTCAGTTCTATACATGAAGTAGACAACAAAAGTTCTATGAATAGGGAAAGTTTGAATGTTTACTATAATATAAATGCATAAACTGAACTTGTGTTTACAGGTGAGTGGGACATGCATATAGATATGTCATTATGTTTTAAGATTGTGCTACAAGAGTTTGACATTATTTGGCTTATTGATATAGATGAGTAGTGTTTGGAGTTTTGTCATGATGCTTGATAATGACTTAGAGCTTTGACTTGATGTTAAGATATGTCTTGGACTAGATCTCTCTATGATATCGAATTTGGGATCTCACCTAATGTCTAATTATTTGATTTAACGACTGATGATTTGTATTGATGACAATTCTATGTGGGCATATTGACCTTCATTTACTAATATGGGTATCCGATAATGGTATTATATTGGCCTCCTCATTCTTGGCACATTGGTTGAAGTATTGACATTTGTGATTCAGTATGAAGTTATCTCTCAATGAATGGATGGAACCTGCATGACTTATGCTTGGTGTATGCATTTGCATCCAATGACTTATATTATGATCATGAGGATGACTTGATGAATTTTGGATTGATATTTCTTATGATAACTTGTTGGTATGATGATAAATGAAGTCATGACTTGATGAGAGCTCTAATTGTCACCTGGTATAAAGAATTTGATACAAATGATATTGATGAGTTTGATATTACTTTTGATCTGACAACATCGATTCGTGTAAGGCTAATCATATTGGTTTGGTAAATTGTTATGTTTGCATAGAGCATTGTATGAAGTAAGATCCTCAATCTTCATATGTCTACATTGACAGTTACCTGGTGAAGCTAGGATGATGCGTTGATCCAAAACTCTACTTTAGAAGTGTTCCAAGGTACGCCTTTGAATTTGGTTTTGGTTTTATATACTAATGGTCTACTATTGACATGTAATGAGCCTCTGATGATTTATGTAAGAGGGAGATGGATTTTGAAGCTCGAAATGATGAATGATGGCATGATTAATCGATTTCTGAAGTTGGGAAAAAATGCTCTATATTGCGAAGTTATTGAAGAAGTATTGGAAAGTGGAAATGCAAATCCTTAGAAACTCCATTTGAATTTCAAGATGTTGTGAAGAAATATTGTTGAACTCATCTTGGCAACCAACAATTGATTGAAGCATTGATTTTCCATTTTGAACACCCATCTGTATATATATTTATATATAGTTTCCAACGAGCACCCTTCAAAATATTTGCATGGGATGATCCATTTTTAAGATCTGAGATATTCATTCTACAATATGTGGCTACATGGATGTACTGTTGATATTTAGGATTACTATTGATGAGCACATTTGAACATTGCCTTAGTATGATATTTTCCATGAGATATTGGATGAGAGGTTTGTAGCACGACCGAGGTTCATTACGATGTTGCTAGCATGAATAGTTATGAGGCGGGATGAATAAGCTCCTTAAAGAGTTGTTTGAGCAAGATCTACATATGACATGGATACATTATGATAACAAAAATTGAGAACCTATTGAAAAGAATCCCACATATAAATGGAACTGAGATACCTTCATATATTGAGATAGTGTTGCTATATGAGACAAGCTCAAGCTTGTGGTTGGCTTGAGATTGAGCTCCCCGATGTGGTTCCAGGTTGAGATGTGATCCCTTGATGGTATGCTCTCCGATGATGAAATAAATCATACATTCAACTCCCTGCCTATATCCTCGAGTATTAGCCTAGTGGAAGAGTTTTCAGGTAGAAGACCGATGGACATAGGGTGGTAGATTGAGCTCCCCTCTGATGTCAAAATTCTTCTTCTTTTAGATTCAAGAATGTTTAGCACATGAGCAGGAACAATCGAGAGATAAGAATTAATAAGCAAGATATGAATTTAGATGACTATTTATGATACGAGTTGATGAGATACTTGAGACTATATGGGATATGATGACATGATTATCGATGGTCTGATATTTGGAGGTGGAATTCTCCCTAGTTAAGAGGGAGTGTTAAAAATATGCAACTACAGTCAAATTCCACTTTGGACATCTATCCCGATGGGGATAATGATTTCATTTAAATCCTCTTTTCGAGAGGACAAAAATGACCTAAATATCACTCAAATTGGATAAGGGAAAGTGTAATTATGAAGAAAATCCCACCTCTACATATTTGATAATGTCGACCCTAAAGCAGAGTGGACCACCTTAAAAGGATATAAATACAAGTGCCCTCTACCTAATTTACACACAACTATGAGACACTCTTCTATCTTATTTTTTATTCGCACAAGTTTGAGGCTCTTCCATGGAGGATCACGTTCGCTCTAAGGTGAAATTGCAGGGTTCGAAGCTCACATTTCTGATTTAGGGTTTTGGGCCTCAATCACAGGCATAACACATGAAGGATTCGACTACATTCACTTGCACAGAAGCTCATCCATGTAACTGGAGCCTTTCAGTCGCACTTACAGCTCTCCTTCCATGCAACTGGGGTTTTAGGGTTTTCATAGTCTAGATGTGATCTCAGTCACTCGCATGTCAGGCTTAATGGAGCGAATGGGTTGTTATAGTCGCTCGCGTGACTCCTCCATGCAACTAGGGCCTAAAATATGAAATATATATCTTCCAAAGATTTCATTGAGTGACTACAGGGTTCGATTGTTGTCTGCAGACAGTGATAGTTCATTACAATCTTCAGAATCAGGGTTTTGAGTATATAAATTGTTGGGTTCATTTCATGGATGTTGTAGTTGTTTTGTTGGTTAGTTGCATAAATGAAGATATGGATCATTGTACTCTGTTTTTCTTAATCATTTGATGACAATATATTAAGAAGAAGAATTTTAAAGAGTTTTCCCCATAGTGGGTTTTTCCCTGGTCTCCGATGAATCCTGGTGTCTCTATGGGGGAATGATTTTCTTCTATTGTTCTTTTATGTTCCGTTGCATTGATGATGATGATATTGTTCTTTCTACATAGTTTCATATGATGATGAATAATGATGTAAATCTGAATAATGTTATGATGTTAAGGGGTGAACTTAATGTGTTAATGAAGAAATGTAATTATAAAAGCAAAGAACAATATAAACCTATGCAAAATTAACACAATGGATTGACTAGGTATTATTGGAGGTTCATTCATAATTTCTCAAATATTGGACATTCAATCATATAATTGCAGAGGTAAGGAGTTAAATTACAATGGACAACATAATGCACAGCTAGTTTTGAGTGATTAAAATGCATGTTCACACTTGCACCAATATTAAGAATAGCAAACCCAAAAAAAGTGTAGGATTTAACCTTGTATAGAAATTACCTGCAAACGAATTCTTAAAAACAGAAAATATACAATGGTGAGAACTTAAAAATATATACACAGATTTTCTCCTGGAACCCTAAACCAGGAAAACCATATTGATTTTTCATTATATTCCTTTCAATGTTACAATGCATTATACACATATCGAAGTATTCGTAAAGCCCGATCCATTAAGCCTGGATTAGAACATAACCATAGCTCCCTTGACTAGATCTACAAAATATCATGGGAAAAAACCATCATGCCCAAAATCATGCATAAAAACCATGGGTAGGTCCACCCACCATCCATGGGTCTGCCCCCCATCCTTGGGTCTACCCAACCATTATTAGGTCATAAAAAAAAATCATGACGTGTTGTCAGCCCCCATGCTTGACACAACGTAACAACAACCGGTGCTAGTCATGGAAATAATATAACACATACCCAACATTCTCCCACTTGTTTTCTTTCCACACCGAGGGTTGCAATAGTACACAATTATTGGTCTCGGGCTGTAATGCCCATTGTTTCTTTACAACAAGAAAACTTCTCAGTTCTCACATACTTTATCGATGCATCTGTTAAGATTTTCTGTTTGGAGAAAAATAGGAAAAAATCTCAGTTGATGACAACAATAGAATTCAGGTCCTAGATTAACTCCAGGTTGTTGGGAGGGAGTTAATGCCTCCTATATTTGATGTGAGGGAGTTAATGAGCTGTTAGATTCTCTATGCTATATAACAGGCAACCATTCGGATGGTTTTCTAAGAGTGTGAGAGGTTTTATGAGAATTTCTTGATGTAATCTCCAATTTATTAATAAACTCCTGATGCCTATGTTTGGTGGACGTAGCCCAAATTAGTTGGGTGAACCACGTTAATTCTTGTGTTTATGTGTTTGATATTCTGCTGTGTGTTATTTTATTTAATATGCTGTGCACCTGAACCAACAATTGGTATCAGAGCTCAAGGTGGAGCGCTGGCTATGCTGGAGCAGTGAGGGAGCTGTGCGGTATTACCTGGTGCGCTGATCGATGATGGAGGTGTTGCGTTGATCTGTTAGCGCAGGCGGACTGTGCTGGTGGTTTGCGGTGCTGCCTGAAACGGGTGCATTCACAGCCTCCGTGCGCTGAGTAACGGTATGTTAATTCATGCGTAGAGCTAGTTTTTTAAATATTGCTAGTGCGTTGTTTAATTCATGCATGGCTGGTGCATATTTGAATTGAGTGGTGTGTGTTACATGGCTGGTGTGTCATATTAAATGGTGCGTATTGCTGGTGTTTCATATTAAATGGATGAGATGGGATTGAACCGTCGATGACCATCCAACTGTGCACAAACGTGACGGTGGCATAGGCTCAAAGCAATATGTGCATTGTTTTTCATTTTTTAAATTCTCATTATTTGAATCTCCATGATTACTCGTTTCGTTTTTCCCTTGGCGCTGCCTACCATGAGGGTTGCGCTGCTTTTATAAAGCGTTGTATTAGACAGAAAAGTCGTATTTTAGGCTATCCTTTTTTGAGGTAGCCAAAATCGTATTTGCTACAAGGATTGTTAGCTGTAAATACGTAAATACTTGAATCACTAGCATCGCTGAATGCGAAAATAAAACCTTTCTCGTTCGATGGTGTTGAGATTTTCTGGCATGAATTTTTTGATTCGTGTCAAAGAACTGGTTTTTACTTCAGTTTGGGGCATCGTTGCAAGTAAGGAATGCATTTGGTGTTGAGATTTTCTGCGAAACTATTTGTGGGGCAGAATTTTGCACAAATAAAAGGAAAGTTTTTTTTAAAGAAAAGTAATATAAGTGCAAAGGGCAATTTTTTTGTATAAGGCAAAAGTACAGAGGCATAGGCAGTTTTTTTTTTGTTTTTTGTTGTTGTGTAACAACAAAGGCATAGGCAATTTTTTATTGCTGGTTGGATATTGGAGATTATTGTGTTTTTTGTTGATACAAATGGCAAAAACTCAAAGTGCCCGGTTTGAAATTGAGAAATTTAATGGGCAAGACATAATTTTGAAGATCTGGAAGGTGAGATGCATGATTTACTTGTCCAACATGGCGTGGCAAAGGCGTTGTTGGGCAAGTCCAAACAGCCTTACAACATCACAGATAGTGAGTGGGCCGAGATGGATCAAAGAGCGATAAGTGATATTCGACTGTGTCTCGCTGATGATGTCCTGTTTAATATGGTGTCGGAGACAACAGCTGTTGGTTTGTGGACGAAACTGGAGAAACTGTACATGACCAAATCCTTAACCAATAGGATTCTCCTGAAGCGACAGTTGTACGGTTTGTGAATGAAGGAAGGTACATCGATTGCTAATCATTTAAATGCTTTTAATACTCTTCTTGTGCAATTACAAAGTATAGAAGTAAAAATACCATCCGAGGATAAAGCTATTACTTTATTGTGCTCGTTGCCCGAGTCATGCAATCATTTTGTTACTTCTATAAGTGTTAGTTCATCAGAAACTATTGAGTTTGATGATGTAGTTGCATCCTTATTATCGGAAGAAACAAGGAGGAAGTCGCATTCTGAAACCTCTACATCAGAAGCTATGATGGTTAGTTTGAAAGAAAGACGCCCCAGGAAGCCGAGCAACTCACGTTCAAAGTCGAAAGGGAAGAAGAGTAAGCTAAAGTGTTGGTTTTTTGGCAAATCGGGGCATTTAAAGAAGGACTGCTAGAAGCGACAGTAGCAAACTTCAAAAGCAGAGTCTTCGACAGAGAAGAAGGAGGCGAATACGACAGATACAGGTTCGACATCTGGTTCAGGTATGAGTGATGAAGTATTATCAGTTAATGTGTC
>APFE030729424.1:37553-52106 GCA_000404065.3 Pinus taeda
AAAATTTACATAAGCTTCTCTCATGCACGGTTAACCTACAAATGACCCTCCATGCGCTTTAAATAGAATTCAGGGACCAATCGGGTGTCAAGCCACGGATCAAGTGTCAGTAATACCGAGGAGAGAATGAACCGTCGGATCACTACATATCGTGACCGTCAGATTGTAAGTTACAAAATGTACAACGGTAAAGAAACACACTTTACCTAACTCTATACCTAACTCTATACTAGACCAAGTTGAACTTAACTATTTCCTATGTGTCGGAATATCCTAACAGGGTCTGCCCCCATCCTTGAATCTACCCAACCATTATTGGGTCCCCATAAAAAAAATCCCATGCAGGGGAGGATGTCGACCCCACTATGCCCGAAAAAAATGTAACAACACACGCGGTTAGTTGTGGAAAGAAAATAACACATACCCAACAAAAATATTTTGTGGTATGCAGTTATGCTTGTAAAGTGATCCAGGTGGATCTTCATATACAATGGCATGGAAAAACTCATAAATCAAAGTGATTGGAATGAAGTCAACCCAGGACCAGAGCAGAGAGCTCGTCTTTCTAATTCCAACAGTGCAAACGGTACTTCAATCTGAGTCTGGATGATGAAGTTATTTTTTTTTTTACAAGATCGGTTACTTATATATTATAAAAACTTCGAGGACTAAGTCCGATTACATGTAAGGGGAAATTCATGGAGAAGAGGATCCAAAATGGGTGCGAAGACCCTTGATCCTTGTTGCTAAAGAAATAGTAGATAGAATGAAAAGGGTAACGGCTATATTTCCGAACAAAGGAACCTGCTAACCAACAAAATTTACATTGCATATTTCCTAAGGTTGTTGCTGGTTGACTGAATCATCCGGTGGGCTTATTTTCTTGCGCTGGCCCTGGTCGAGGCTTCAGCTTGCATGCTCTGGGTTAAAGTCCTGATGTGGGCTATCGCTTCCTCCAAGTGAGTGCATCTCTCCTTAAGGGCCTCGATCTCTGCTTTCTGCTTCTCCAGCTTCTTCCTTTTGGACCTGCTGTCTGCTTGGTAATCCTCTTTGAGATCGTTGAAGCATTTAATGAATCTGGCGATCACGAAGGTGTGTGCTTTGCAGAGGGTGCATTCACTGTTTATGATGACATTCTCCAGAGGATTGGCTGCGAGCTCACGAGCTTCCTGTTGATCAGCCATTTCGCAGAATTGATGTGAGAAAACAGAGGCTTGATGCTGCTGAAGACGGGAACTGAGGGAATAGGCGGAAGATGGGAATGAAGAATGCTGAGAGGGGGAGAGCAGGGTGGGATTTCTGCTTAGGAGCGGGACAGAGAAGATGGGAGAGAGGCTGGAGACCTGAGGGATGATGAAAATAGGAGGGGAAGAGCGCTGGAACAAAGAACCAAACAACCAGTTAGTGATAAATGAAAACCAGAGAGTGTAAGCACCCGGATTTACCACTATGGAAGGTCGACCTCCACTCTCAGGATGAGTGCGCGTGGCTTCAAAAGGAAGACTGATCTGGAAGAGAGCAGAAACATAGACCATCAGTGCAATGAACACTGTGAAAAGGGAGGGAGCGGAGCTGCTTGATATAAAGGGTGAGGAGGAGCTCGAATGAGAGATCGAGAAGAGGGAAATCCGATCCTTGAGATGACTGAGACTCCATTCGAAGATTTTGCTGCAGGCGAGGAAGATATTGGGGCGCATATCACCTGATCGGAGCTTGGGAATGACGGCGGGGGTCATGAGGAGCACAGGCTCGTATCTGAGGGAAGTGACAGAGATGATATCAGGGGCGTGGATCGGAGAGATGAGGGACTCTATGGCGCAGTCGAGGAGATTTGGTAGGGGATATGGAAGCTTGGAGGTGTGCGAATTTCAAGAAGAGAGAGGCCTGAGGTGACCCAGATTCTGAGGTGGAAGGATGGGATATGACAGATTACGGGATTGTTTTGTCATATGTAGAGTCATTCTCTCTAACTTGGCCTACCGACCTGCTGGATGCCTTGTTGGCTTGACAATCCGCCTCAGTGTTGTTACTTCTCGGCACATGTTTGAAAGTGGCCCCTATTATATCTCTAATGTTGTCTATGATCCTGTTTTTGATGTTGTTCAGAGCTGTTTGCTTAAAATCGCTCCCTGAGACCATGGCAGCGATAATAATACATGAGTCGCCCAAGATGATTGGGTTTTGCATTCCAAGTCTCTTCAGAATTGAGGTACCTAGGAAAAGGCTATAAGCCTCAGCCTTATTGTTGGTCATATTACCCAGGCCCCACTCATAAGTCACCATAATTTTGCCTTGATGATCCTTGATAACTCCTCCTGCACCTGCTTGTACTAGAGGGTAGGCCTCTTTTGATTTAGAATCCATTCAGTGACTTCCTCATTAGAGCCTCTGAGCTTCCACTCCTTCCTTTTCCGACCTAAGTTGAGAGCGGTGTAGTTTCTTGTATCCAAGCTGAGACTGAATTTGTTGATCCATTCAGTCTCCCTTTTGTTCCAGCTTTCTTGATCTGGTTGGGACATGCCATTGGCACTTATGGTCTCGGAGATGAGCGCTATTGTTTTTGCCAATGTGTTGGAGATGCTGGGCTTCTTGTTGTTGAAAATGCATTTATTTCGGGTGATCCAAATTTGCCAACAAAGAGTTGAGAGGATGTTGTTCCATAATCTTTTGATAAGATTCTTGTTTTTCTTGGGGTAAGGGTAGCTGTTCCCCCAATTTTTTTGAAGAGAGGTGATCTGGTTGGGCATTTCTCCTCTACTTAGGGGGCTAGTGATGAGCTTCCAACAGTTTTGAGCAAAGGGGCATTCAAGAAAAAGGTGGAGGCTGCTTTCTTCAGCTGCTCGGCAAAGACAACATATAGAGGGGCCTAGGATGCCTCTTTTCCTAAGGTTTTCAACTGTGAGGATTTTTCCTTTGAGGAGTCCAGTTAAAAAACTTGACCTTCGGGAGACATTCTGATTTCCAAACCACTTTATGGAGAGCCCAATTATTGGTGACCGTGGCATTCTAAAGGATCTTGTAGCCTTCTTTGACTGTGTAGTTTCCTCCGTTGGGGTCCCAAACAAACCTGTCCTCTGTTGAATTGTTCGTAGAGACGAACCAGATAGAGATAGCTTGAGTTCATTCCATAGATCCCTGAGATTGTTTGGAGGAGAGAGGCGCTTCCAATCCTGCCAACTGTTTTGGTCCCAAGTGGAGATGTCATATAGTAAGTTTAAGTTTTTTGCTTCCATCCAAATTTGAAGAGGTCTGAGATTTTGAGTTGTATTCCTTGGTCCTGATCCCATTATGCGATCTGTCTAGATGTTAATATCTCTTCCACTTCCCGGAGCTCTGGAGATGTAATTTCTGAATTGGGGGAGGGCTTTTTTAATGAGCTTCCAAACTGGAGTGCACTGCCTATCAACAATTGGTTCAGATAGAATGTCGGGGTTGGGGCCATTCAGGTATTTCCTTTTGATTACTTTTGTCCACCAAGCGCCTTTCCCGTTGAGGATTCTCCAAATTAGTTTGAAACCCATTGCCATGTTGGATAATCTTGGGAGTTTTATTCCTAGTCCTCCTTTTTCAAACGGGAGGATGACCTGATCCCATTTGACAAGGCTAAACTTTTTGGAGTCCTGCCTTCCTCCTTGCCAAAGAAAGCTCCTTATAATGATTTCCATATGTTTGTGGGTGCTTGCGAGAGCTAGAGTGACTGCGAATTGATAAATGGGGAGAGCAGAGAGGATGGCTTTGATGAGAGTAGTTCTTCCAGCCAGGTTGAGCCAAGTCATTCCCCAACTCTGGAGTTTTCCTCTCAATTTTTCTATCAGTTTCACCCAGATTTCAGTCTTGACCGAATCTTTTGCTAAAGGCAGCCCCAGGTACATGAAGTAGCTCCAATTCCTTTGAGCTGGAATGTCAAGGATCGAAGAGATTCTTTGAATAATGTGCCTGGGGACGTTCCAAGTGTATATCATGCACTTTTTGTTGTTGAGCTTTCCTCCGGACGCTAATAAGAAGGAATCTAGAGTTTTCTTGAATCTTTTTGCCATCAGACTAAAGGCTCCCCCAATTATGAGAGTATCATCTGCGAAGAGCGAGTGATTTATCCCCTTAGTTCCTCTTACTATACTGATTCCTGTGATTTCTTTTTGCCTTCGGAGTTCTTCCAAATGTATGCTCAGCGTTTCAGCCATGATGATGTATAGGAAAGGGGAGATGGGGCAACCTTGTCTCAGTCCCCTTGTGCTTCTGAAGTAGTTGCTTGGTCTGCCATTAATCAGAGGAGCTGTCCAGGGATGAGATATGCATTCCATGATAATGCTGGTGAAAGTGTTAGATATCCCAAATTTCCTGAGAACTTCCTTCAGGAAGTGGTGGTTGACCCTGTCAAAGGCGTTTGCCATGTCTAATTTGATGATCATGCCCCTTTCCTTCCTGCTTATGCTGTTGTGGATTGCCTCTTGGATAACAATAAAATTATCCGTGATTTGTCTGCTTGGGACGAAGCCCCCTTGATTCTCTGAGATGAGGGAGGGGAGAAGGTTTTTTAGCCTATTGGCGAGGATTTTGGTGATAATTTTGTAAGAGACATTGCACAGGGAGATTGGGCAGAAACGGTCAAAGGATTGGGGATTAGGATCCTTAGGAATGAGGGCTAGGTGGGAGGATTTGATGTTGTTCCCCATTTTGCATTTTAAGAAGGCATTTTTCACCATCCTTATGAAGTCTTTCTTGATAGTCTCCCAGTGATTTCTATAGAAGGCCACTGTGAACCCATCTGGGTCTGGAGCCTTGTCTTGCTGCATGCTAAAAACTGACCACTTAATTTCCTCTTCTGTGACCTCTTGGTCTAGCTCTCTGTTTTGTGATTCTGAGATTTTATTTTTAATTAAGCTTAGAAACTCCTCATTGTCCTGAGGCTGGGGGTCTGCGGATAAAAGAGATTTGTAGTGTCTGTAGGCTGCCTCTTTGATTTCTTCCTGATCCCTTATCTCTTTCCCATCCACCATGATTCTCTCTATTTGATTCCCTGCGCGTCTGAGTTTTAGGCTATTATGGAAAAAGGAAGTATTTTTGTCTCCAGCTTTGAGCCAAAGACACCGAGATTTTTGTCTTTGTTCTTCTTCTTCCATCCTATTTTGTCTGTATAATTCTTTATACATTTCATTTTCTTTGGCTTGGTCCTCCTCTATGTACTGGATTCGCTCCTTTTCCTGATTCCATTGCTCTAGTTGTTTGTGGAGGTCTGTTCCTTTTTTGTTTTCCTCTGCTGCGTGGTTTCTTGCCCACTGTTTGACAACTGTCCTGAGAGATTTAAGCTTGGTTTCCCAAATGTAATGAGGCGAACCAATGACTTCCTTTGCCCACTGCTCCTGAATCAGGTTTCGAAATTCTTCTTTACTGTCCCAAGCTTTGTTGTATTTAAAGGGGAGAGGCCCCATGATCCTTCCCTTATCTAGATTCAGGGCCACTGGTTTATGATCTGAGGTGTAGCCTTGAATGATTTTGCTTTTGATGTTTGGGAAGCTTGCTACTATTTTCTCTTGAACGAGGATTCTGTCTAGTCTCTCTTTTATGTTGTTGTTGCCAATTCTCTTGTTGCTCCAGGTGAACCTCCCATTTTGCGGAGGGATATCCACTAGATTATGGGTTTGGATTATGGCTTCTAGGGAATCTCTTGAGGGGTCAGCATAGAAATTTCCTCCTAATTTCTCATCAGCATTCCTTATTAGATTTAAGTCTCCTCCAAGGAAAATGTTCCTTCCTCGAACTGCAAGGAGATCTGTGGTTATTGAGTCCCAGCATGAAGCTTTGTCCCTGTAATGGTTTGGGGCGTATATGTTATAAATAATGTAGTCCTCTTTTGATACTTTGTTCTGAATGTCAGTTCTTACCCACCAGCTGTGAGAATTTTGATTTGTGAGTTCCCATTTATTTTTGTTCCATATTGTTCCTATGCCTCCTGATGCGCCAGCTGCACTTATTGTTGTACCTGAATAATTTTTGCTTCTTTTTGTATGGTTTTGGAATTCTTGTTCTGAGATTTTGGTCTCCTGGAGGAGGAGAAGATCTTGCTGCTCGACTTTAAGAAGATCCCGGACTACATTTGCTTTTAGGGAGGAGCCCATCCCCCTACAATTCCAGGAGACCAAAATCATCATTTACCATGTTTGGTGTGGGTCCGGTTCTTCTCCTTCATCTTTTCCCCGCTTCCTTTTGATTTGTCTAGGAAGGTGTCCATTGGTTGCTGCATTCTAGTGGCCATTTCTTTCGCTGCGTTTTCATCTCTGATTTCCTTATTGGACTTCCTGCCTACTTTTCTGGGGGGATCAGAGGAGAGGTTTTTTTCCTTTGTTTTGTTTCTGGTTAAGATTTGTTCCACAGTTGGGGGAGGGGAGGGCTGAGGGAGGGAGAGAGGGGGGGAGATTACAAGAGCGTTGCCTCTGGGAGAGGGAGGGGGGGATATAGGGTCCTCAGCTGACAGGGATTCAAAGGGGTTAGAGGCTGAGGGGAAAGGAGGGGCTGAGCTGGATGAATGAGAAGGGTGGGAGGGGTTTTCCGGGAGGACCTTTGAGCTTGGGCCGGGAGGGGGGTTTGGTTTTTTCTTTTTGACTTGTTCCCATGCACCTTCAGAGATTTTAATGTCACCTTCAGATTCATTTGTTTTTGATTTACTACATCTATTTGCGAAGTGCCCATACTCATGACATACCTTGCACTTGAAGGGTAGCTGCTTGTAGTCCACTTGCTGTATATGCGTCCACTAGTCAACTTTGATTTTGATGGCTTCCGACAGTCCTTTCCCCAGATCGACCTCAACACAAATCCTCGCGCAAGCATGCATGTTCTCTTTTGGTTCAGATCTGTCAATGAATTTGCCAACAACATTCCTGATAGCCTTGACTGACTCGTCTCCCGAGTAGTGGAGCGGCATATGGGGCAGGCGGACCCAAACAGGGACTGCATTAGGGACGTCCATTTCCGGGTCGAACTCTAGAGTCCATATATTCAGGTAAAGGCCCCGGGAGTCCATAAAATAGGGATCGTTTATAAAAATATGATTCTTATCCTCCTTTGATTCGAATAGGAAGGTGTAGAAGCCTCTACCAAAAAATCTAATTGCGATTTTCCCTTGCACTATCGAGTTCCAGTTGCGTTCGACCCATCTTTGAACTGATCTAGGTGAGGGCCAGAGTCCCGTGAACTGTCCGACCAGGCCTCTTTCTGCTAGAGAGATTGCAGCCTTCCTTGGGAGGGAAGGAGGAAGGGAGACTTCTAGGATTTCATCTAGTTTCTTGATGAACTTGGAAGCGGATGGACGGATTTTGCCTGCTGCGTTCTTAGGGATGAGAGAAGCAAACTGTTTCTTGAGATCCACTGGATCCTGAGGCGGGGGATCCGATTCTGCCATTAAAGAGCCAGATCGCAGGGAGATCAGCGAGGGAGGGGGCTGCCAAAGAGGAGCCCCGGAGCTGAAGCTGAGCAGGAGGCCCAGGCAGGGGGGGCGAGAGGTAGAAGCCCAGCAACTAAGGGTCACTGGCCTAGCAGCGGAGCTGCCAAGCGTAGAGCTGGGGGCACAGCAGCGATGGCAGGAACCCTAGGCAGAGAGCCAGGGCGCGCGCGCGAGCAGGTCCTCCATAAGTTAGATCAGTCTCACCATCCCTGATGTAATTGGATGATGAATTTATTGCAAAAAGAAGGGTTCTTCAATCCTTAAGAAAAAGAGGAATTTCGAAATGCGGACTGGCGAACTGGCGGACCTGCGCGCCCTAGCCTTCTGAACCCGTCCCTATCCTCCTGCGCCTGGCAGCGCTGCTGCTGCTGGGTTGCGCTCTCCTTCTGCTGTCTGCCCCTTCTCTTCTCCCGGGCCTCCTACCCTCCCCCTGCTCCGGGGTATCCCCCCGGCCCCCTTCGCATGAGCACGACTTTTTAGATGTGAATTGCATGTTTATATGCTAACAAGAGGCAGGCTTCAAAGAGGCAAAGGGAATCTAGAACCTTTCGATCCAGAGGCAAGGCGTGCACCTCGAAGAAGAAACATGGCTGAAGAGGAAGCTCGTATTGAAGAGGAGCGCAATTTCAGAAAGACTTTCTATTCAATGGCAGAGAATATCAGTCTGCTGGTTATAAGACTGGAAAAAGCTGAAGAGAGGAATCCAAAAGGACAAGGTTCAACACATGGGAATGATGGTGAAGAACCCCCTCGTTCTCCTTCTGGTGGTGAAGGTGCTTCTTCCCCACACCACCATAATCAGAGAAATCCAAAGGATGCATCTAAGAAACCTTTATTTAAATTAGATGTTAAATTTGATCTTCATGTGTTTAATGGTGAAAGTAATGCAGAAAAGCTTAACAATTGGATCAGGCAGATTGAGGTTTGTTGCAAGATTCAACAAATCATAGAGGATGAGGCGAAAATCTAGCTGGCCTCTGTACGGCAGGGTAGCACAGCTCTCGTTTGGTGGGAGAGTAAATTGCAGAGTAGTAAAAATGTGGATAAGCTCTTTTCCTCATGGTCTAATTTTACTTTTGCGTTAAAGGAATAGTTTTATCCCTTAGGATACAAACAGAAAGCTTTGATGAAATGGAAATATTTAAGGCAAGGCAAAGGGCACGATGTGCAGAGTTTTACAGAAGAATTTAGGAACCAAGCACTAAATTTGGGTATTGCACTAGATACACCTAAAGCTGTAACTAAGTATATTGGCTCACTGCATAGTTATATTCAACATTCATTATTGTTGTTTGAACCAACCACTATTGACGTAGCTACTGTGAAAGCAATTCATATTGAGAACAGGGGCAAGAATGAAAGAGAGGACCAATCCAGAAAGCGACCGTTCAAACCTTCCAATGGTAAATCCAAAGCGAAATGGAAAGGGAAGGAGAAGAAAACAGCAGTAGCCAAAGAGGGAGAGCGGCCTTATTGCAATCATTGTAAGAAAGAAGGCCACGATGATGATCACTGTTGGAAGCAGCACCTAGAAAAACGCCCAAAGAAGTATGGAGGAAAAGGGGAGCAGAAAACAATGGCAGCAACAAAGCAAGACCTTGGATTAGATTTAGGAGATGAAGCACTGGTCACAACAGCGGGAACAAAAGGTACCTTTACACCTCTTGATGATTCTAAATCACATGGAAGCACCAGTTCTATAGATGAGTCCCTTTCAAATGATTAAAAAAAAAAGTAATAATAATAATAATAATAATAAATAAATAAATAAAATAAAATAAAATAAAATATTTCATATCAAAGTTGTAGTAAATCATACCAAAGTAGAAACTCTGTTTGATACGGGGTCCCAAGCAAATTTAATTGTAGAATCCCTGGTAAATAAGCTTGGCTTAGAAACAAAACCGCACCCAAAGCCTTACCCGGTAGGATGGATACATGATAAAGCTAAATTGAATGTAACCCAGCAGTGCAAGGTAAAATTTGTGATTGCTTCTAAGCTGATAGATGAAGTAGAGATGGATGTTATACTGTTGGACATCTGTGGCATGGTATTGGGGAGCCCCTACCTGTATGACAGAAAAGTTGTCTTTTTCTACCATGAGAATAAATACCACATCAGTAAGGATGGGATAGAGTACATAGTACGGGCTCATCAAAACAAAATTAACGACAGCCTCGTAAGCGCTGGGCAGATGAAACGGCTGGTAAATACCAGCAAGACATGCATGCTTATGGTCATTAGGGAAAAGGAGGACGAATTTGCAGACACGTTCTAAGGCTATGATGGGAAGCATAAACAATAATTGATGGATTTAATTGTTGATTATAATGCATTGTTTCAGGAGCCACGGGGACTACCTCCAAAGAGGGAGATCCAACATGAAATCCACTTGTTGCATGACGCCCCTCTGCCGAATATCGGCATGTACAGAATGTCAGCAGTCGAAATGGAGGAGATTAAGCGTCAAGTGCAGGAATTGCTGGACCAAGTAATCAGGCCGAGCTCCTCCCCATGCGGGTCACTGATTGTTCTAGTGCCCAAGAAGGACGACAGCTGGAGGATGTGCATGGACTACCGCACGCTCAAAAAAATATCGGTAAAAAAATCGCTATCCCCTCCCACGCATAGATGATTTATTGGATCAATTAAAAAGTGTTGTATATTTCACAAAATTGGATTTGCATAGTGGCTATCACTAGGTTTGAATTGCGGAGCAGGACGTGTGGAAAACCGCTTTCAAAACCAAGCAAGGGCTGTTCGAATGGATGGTAATGCCATTCGGGCTTTGCAATGCTCCAGCCACCTTTATGCGGGTTATGAATCATATATTTCAGCCTTTCATTAATGAATTTGTTCTTGTATATTTAGATGATATTCTAGTTTTCAACAAGAGTTGGTTTGAACAATTAAGTCATGTAAAGAAAGCACTTGATGTGCTGAAGAAAGAAAAAATATTTGTAAAATTGTCAAAGTGTGAGTTTGGGAAAACCTCTTTGGGTTACCTAGGTCATATTGTTGGTCATGGGCAGTTAAAAATTGATCCTGCTAAAGTCAAAGCAATTGTAAATTGGCCTAAGCCTACTAGTGTAACTGAAGTCTGTATATTTCTAGGTGCATTCCAGTATTGGAGGAGATTTATTGCTAATTTCTCTATTATTGCAACACCTTTGCACACATTGAAAAGTGTGAAACAGGTCTTCCAATGGGGAAGAAGACAACAGAAGTCCTTCGAAACATTGAAGGAAAAAATTAGCACCGTGCCAGCCTTAGCCTTACCCGATCTCCAAAAGCCATTTGAGATCAAAACTGATGCTAGCAGTTATGCCATGGGAGTTGTATTGATGCAGCAAAAGAAGCCAATTTGTTACCATTCTGAGAACTTTTCTCAAGTTGTGATAAATTATCCCACTTATGACAAGGAGCTTTATGCCTTGGTGCAGAGTGTGAAAAAGTGGAAACACTACCTAATCGGCAAGGAGACCATCATCCATACAGATCATCAGCCCTTGCAGTACCTTCAGTCACAAACCAAGTTGAAGCAAACTCGTCAGTTCAAATGGATGGGCTTTCTTCAACAGTTTCATCTAGTAGTAAAGTATAAGAAGGGCACTAGAAATAAAGTGGTCGATATGCTATCTCGGCCTCCTATTTCTACTTCTGTTATTTTGCATAATGCTTTGTTGTCTTTTGAAAGTTATGTTGAACAATATGCTAAAAATGATGACTTTAAGGAGGTTTATGCAAAACTAACCCATGGTTCACAGGTGGAAAACTATCACTTGCAGGGGAAATTGATGTATCACCTTAGTAAATTGTGTATTCCCACAGGAGAAAGAGTGCATGTAATTTGAGAGGCCCACACCTCTCTTGTGTCTGGGCACTTTGGTGTCAAAAAGACTTTAAGTCATGTACAAAGATTTTTCTTTTGGCCTCACTTGAAAAACATTATGACTCTCTTTTTAAAGGGTTGTGTGATGTGTTCTGTTTCAAAGCCCTCTAATAGAAAACTTGGGCTCTACACACCACTCCCTATTCTGAGTAGTCCATGGGAAAGTGTGTCAATGGACTTTGTAGGAGGCCTACCTTTGTCTAGGAAGGGTCACGACTATTTGTATCTCGTTGTTGACCGTCTTAGCAAAATGTGTATTCTTATGCCTTGTAAAAAGCATATTACTGCAGAGCACACTGCTTCTCTTTTCTTTCAGTATGTGTGCATCCACTTTGGATTACCCACGTCAATTGTGTCAAATCGAGACTCTCGCTTCCTTGGGGAGTTCTAGACCAGCTTGTGGAGGATGATGGACACCAAACTGAAAAGAAGCACGACATTTCACTTGCAAATCGATGGGCAGACAAAGGTTGTTAACCGTACTGTGGTACGCCTACTACGAGGCTATTATGGGAAACATCCCAAGCTATGGGATGAACATCTCCCCTATATACAACATTCCTATAACTGAGCAGTGCATTCATCGATACAACGTTCACCATTCGAGACATGCTTTGGTTACCTGCTAAAGGACCCTTTAGACATGGTCTTTGGAAGGGAGGATGGCTCCAGTGGACGTAATGATAAAGACAAAGCTCAGCAGTTCATTCAACGAATCCAAATGATTCACCAAGCAATACCAAAATAGTTGGAAAAGAGTCAAGACCATTACAATGATCGACATGATAAACACCAAGTTTACCATCAATTTCAAGTGGGCGGCAAGGTGTGGTTCCAAATCAACAAAGATAGGATGAAGGGAGAAGGAAAGAAGTTGCGGCCAATCCGGTATGGACCATTCACCATATTGGAGAAGATTGGGAACAATGCCTTTCGTCTTGACTTACTAATATATATGCAAATGTACTCAGTAGTGAATGTAGAGAACCTGAAGCTGTATGAACCAACTTTGATCATGGACACTGATGAGGTGGGCACAGTTCCTACCATCGATGAATTTTCACCTGAATATCTCGACGAATTGCTCGAAGACATCATCCTCGCAGAAGAACCAAGACTTCACAGTGAGGAGATGTAGAATACCTTCGATTTTGATTCAAGGGAATGCATCCCAACAAGGCCAGATGGCTGGAGAAAGATAAAGTGATGGAAAAATACCCTTACTTACCAATTGACTAATTAAAAGCTTTTGGCAGTCCAAAAGCTCCTGAATGGGAGGATTGATCCAGGTGGATCTTCAGATACAATGGCATGGAAAAACTCAGAAATCAAAGAGATTAGAATGAAGTCAACCCAAGAATAGAGCAGAGATCTCATCTTTCTGATTCCAACGATGCAAACGGTACTTCAATCTGAGTCCGGATGATGAAGTTATTGCAAAAAGAAGGGTTCTTCAATCCTTAAGAAAAAGAGGAATTTCCTTTAAAAATGGGTCTTAAAGCCTTAAAGGCAAATCACAATCGGAGGTTGCATGTGGGCGGACTTAAGGTTTGGACTGTGAAACCCCTGATTGTCGATCTTCGATCAGATCGGATTGGCGGATCGGAGGCAATCGCAATCGGTGGTCGTATGTATATATATCAGCGGTGGCAGGGAGCAGTTGGCAATATATCGGCAAGTGGGCATTTGGATCAGCGATACACCGATCGACAGAACCATTATCGAGACATCAGAGCATTATATGTGAGCGGGACTGACACGATCGGCCAATGCTGATATCGGTGATCGATGATCGGCGGTCAGGCCTTCCCCATGAACAGGACCTATGGACCAGCGAAACGCTGATTGCGACTTCAGCGCGGACCCGATAGGGAAAATAAGCCCGATTTCATGATTTTGAGGTCTAGTTATATGGTTTTGAGGCGGTTTTTTAGTGTTTTCTTTGGGATTTTAAGCCTTTATCCATGCAATGATAAAAGGACCCTTTTAAGAAGTGGTTGCACCCACCGATACTTTTGTTGGGTCCCTATAATACTAGTGATTACCCCATTACTATTGTAGTTGTACCCCTTATTAACATTGTTGTGCCCCTATTGTCCCCATATTGTTATTACTGTGCCCCATAGAATCCCTCCATTGTTATTTTTGTGGCTTTATGTTATTATTGTTAGGTCGGTTGGGTTATATTATGACTCCTTAGACTCCTATATATAGAAAGGAGGTTTTATCATTTGAATCATCGAAGAATTGTTCATTTATGTAATGTAAAGGATGTTGCCCCCTCAAAGAAGCTGAATTATAAGGCGTTGATATATCTTTTCTATCTTTTCTTGAGGTGGTTTCATAACATTTGGTATCAGAGCTTTGGATTCTAGGGTTTCGCTGCTCCAAACAGGTCATCGTGGCATTTTCACTATAACGTTTTTTCTCTGACGTTTCAGAAGCTAAAACAAAAACCCATTTGAGAAGACATCACACTAAATCTCATGTCTGAATTTTAGAGATTGTTGCACTATATTTTCAGAGATATGAACTGCGGACATTCGTCCTTTTGTAGAATCCTAAATTACATTCAAAACAGGTGACCTGGGGAAACTCGTTGTAACGTTCTCTCTGAGAATCAGATTGAAATTTTGTAAGATGGTACAGAAAGATGACAGATTGTAGTTTCTTGTAGATATTTTTCAGAGCCAAAGGTCAAAATAGGGACACGTGGCATGTCTCACAATTTCGCTCTACTGAATTAGTCTATAATCAGGTCATTGTGGGAGATTTGGCATAACGCTTCATTGGAGAATCCAATTTGGGTCAGACTGGTGGCATTGGAAAGAGGACACAGAGGGCTACCAGAGATTGAAATTTAAAAACTAGATGATCCGAAATTACAGAGATACATCAGAGGCAATATCGAGCTCCTACAAAGTGAAAAAAGGTGTGTATATTTTTTTAAATGTTTGCTTAAGCTTGGTTTGAAAAATTATTTTAAAGGAATTCAAAGGGCATAGTGAAGCATTATTATCATTAATTGATGCCCCGAAGAAAGAAAATGGAAACACTTAGTAGGCGACCTGAAAGCTCTAGCATGACTCATGAAGAAGAGGAAGAAATTCAACATGATATATCAAAATTATGAGACCAAGTGCAACAAGTGTCACTTGCACAAAAAGGAACAAAATCTAAGATGGATGGTTTAAAGAAAGGCGTAGAAGCTAAGATGGA
>APFE030729424.1:61329-130608 GCA_000404065.3 Pinus taeda
ATCAAGATCATAATGTTTGAAATTGAGTTTCAGAAGATGCTCAGTTAGTTTTTCATACCAGGCTCGCGGTGCTTGTTTGAGGCCATACAAGGATTTCACAAGTTTGCATACTTTATGTCCATGTCCTTTCACAGCAAATCCTTCAGGCTGGGACATAAAAAAATTCTCTTTTAGAACTCCATTTAAGAAAGCAGTGTTTACATCCATTTGATGGACTTTCCAACCGTTTTGAGTTGTTAGGGCAAAGAGTGTCCGGATGGTAGCCCATTTTGCTGTGGGGGCAAAAGTCTCATCATAATAAACCCCTTCCTTCTGTGCAAAACCTTTTGCCACAAGCCTAGCTTTGTGCTTGTGAAGTGAGCCATCAGCTTTATACTTGTTCTTGTAGACCCACTTGCAGCCAATTGGTTTGGTTCCTGATGGAGGATCAACCAGCTTCCATGTGTCATTCTTTATCAGGGCATCATACTCCTTTTGCATCGCTTCTTTCCATTCATCATGAGAAGTAGCTTCTTTGAAGGAATTTGGTTCAAACTCTGTAGACAAATTCAGTTCACAATCATAAGAAACATCCATATCAATAGGTGAATCGGAGTCATCTACATCACATCCATTTTTCCGGTTTGAATTTCTAGTTCCTGTCTTTCCAACCTCATCAAGATGAACACTTTCAAGTGTCTTTGTCAACCACTTTGGGGGACCTTTCTTAGATGGTTCAGGCTACTCCGTTGATTGAGTTGGGTCTAAATCAAGATTGAGTCCCCCAATTCTATCAATCACATCACTTAAAGTATCATCCGTTGTTGGAGTTTCATGTGGGGGAGAGAGTGCTTCAGAAGAAGATTCCACAGGTTGATCTAGTATAGGAATCCCCCCTTCAAGATGTGGATTCTAATTCTCAAATCCTTGAAATGATTTTTCTTTTGCGAATCTATCCAAGCAATCAAGTTGCTACTCAACAACATTGTCAGTTTTGGATGTTTCAAGAAAGATTACATCTCTAAATACAACAAACTTTTTATTGACTTCATCATAGAGACTATATGCTTTGGAGGTGTTTGAATACCCCAGGAAGATACACTTACGACTTCCTGCACCAAGTTTTTTTCTATGTACCTTTGGTATCAAGGCATAACAGGTGGAACCAAAGACCCTGAGATGCTTTACCGAAGGAATGTGACCATACCACATTTCATAGGGAGTCTTGTTTGTGATAGCATTAGATGGACATCTATTCTTTATATATACAACACATAGAACTGCATCAGCCCAAAACATCAATTTTACATTTTTGAAAAGCATCATGGAGCACACCATATTTAAGATTGTCCTATTCATTCTTTTAGCTACACCATTTTGTTGGGCATTATAAGGCATGGTTGTTTGATGTTTGATCCCATGTTGGTGAAAATAGTTTTCAAATTCATTTGAAGTGTATTCTTTCCATTATCAGTGTGAATAGAGCCAATATGAGATTGTGCATCATTTTCAATCCATGTATGAAAGTTCTTGAATGTTTGAAAAGCATCAGATTTGTTCTTCAATAAATAAATCAAACACATTCTGGTGTAGTCATCAATAAATGTCATCATATATTTATTTCCATTTGCAGAAGGAACAAGCATTGGACCACATAAATCTAAATGAATGAGTTCAAGTTTTCTATGTGCTCTTCAATGTGAATCATGAAAAGACTGTTTGCTATGCTTTCCTAGAATGCAAGCATCACATTGCTTAAGTTTCCTAGGAATTGTAGGCAAACCAGTAACACCATTTTTCTTCAACAAGCGGAGGTTGTCATAGCTCAAATGTCCAAATCTGGCATGCCATAATAAACTTGATGGAAGTGTACCTTCTTCATAATGAGAATTATATGAGAAATGTTGTGCACGAGAAGAGGTACCTTGCAGCTTGAGAAGCCTTTCTTCTTCTATCCCCCTCATTACAAGTGAGTGGTCAAATGATATTCTCACCTCAAGCTTGCCATCAAACATATGAATGGAGTGACCTTGCTGGTGGATGTGGACCAAGGACAACAAGTTTCTCTTCAGCTGTGGGAGATATAGAACATGATGCAGAAGAAAGTATGGAAGACTAGGCAATTTAAGCTTGATTGTGCCAAGCCCTGATGGCTTGAGTTTTGATTGGTCTGCAAAGTATAATCCTCCATCAACATTGTCAGTAAATTCTTCAAAAAAATATTCTCTATGAGTCATGTGGCAAGTTGCTCCTAAATCAAGCAACCAACCATTTTTCCAAGAAGCAAGTGAAGCATTAAATAAGTCTTCATTTACTCCAATATTACATTGCGCCACAACATAATGAGCGGATTCAGGGGCTTTACCTTTGTCTGTGTCAATAGTTTTATCTTTGGGTTGGTTTATTTGCTGCTCAATTTTGTCCCAAGGTAACTTGCATGTGGAGGCATCATGTGATCCATTTCTTTTGGAGCGTATGTAGTGCAAATTTGACTTTTCTCCTTGAGAGTTCTGCCCCCCTACCTTTGGAATATCTTCCTCTTCCTCTTCGACCACCTCTTCCTCTGGAAGAATCTTGAGCAAGATTCTTTTCTTTATGAGCAAGGCACACAACCTCTTCAGAAGATTCAGGGGCTGTCTTCTTTCCAAAAGCTTTCTCTCTTTCAGCAATTTTTTTCACAAGAGAGTCAAAGGTAATATATTTGAGATTTCCATTTGCTTGCAATGACTCAAGATAATGGGAGTAAGTAGGATAAAGTGCCTTGAGAAAAGTGATAAGAGGAATATCCAATTCAACCTTAGTGGCTTTGATATCATGCAATATAGATTTTACTTCGGATGTAAGAGCAAGAGGATCATTATTTTGTAATTCAAGAGTGAAGAGTTTAATCATGAGTTGAACAACTTCAAGTGCAGAGTGTGAGTCATAGAGTTCTTTCGCTTTTGTAAGGCTTCAAAAGCATTTGAAAATGGCGAAATATGTCGACTCACCTCTTCACTTACAGATGTTGCAATTAATGCATAGGCTTTGTTGTTCTTCTTTTCCCAAATGGCGAACTCCTTATCTGAGGTAGGTTGTTCTGGCTCTTTGTCTCCATCTCCAACACACACTCCTTTCCTCAGCTCATTGAAAATGAGGGTGTGTTTTATCTTCCGGGACCACTCAGGATAGTTCTCCTTGCTAGTGAGAACCACTCCCACAATAGATATGATTGAATGCATTGTAAAATCTGTGTATTGTAAAAAAAAAAAAATACTTCTGCCAATATACTGTCAAAAAATTGTGCTTCTGGTGGCAAACTCTGTTTAACTACGAAAAAAATAAGGGATAATATATCAGAGTTAATAATTAGGGGAGGGGTTATGTGGTGGAGGGAGTATTCAATGTATGGGGGAGGTATTACCACAGGAGGAGGAGCAGTGCGATGTTGGTGGTATGTCCGCAGGGGATGAATATAGTCAACACAATATGTAATGCAGTATACTGTGGTGGTGTTAAAAGTGTCTCAAAGTCCCAAATAAACGAGAGCACAAATATCATAAGTGTTGATGCAACTAGCCTATCATATACACCGACCAAAGAATATATTTAACCATGATAGTTGCACTTAGTAGATAGATTGATATACCAGCCGAGAATCCTTCAAATTTCAAATCTTCTGTGAACAAGCCTTTGGGCATTAGAAACCCGGAATTATCACAGTAAATGGCTGAGTCCTTCAGACCACCACCATACTGGAATGAAGAAGAGCTTCAAGACATTATCGTGCTAATAACAGAGAAGCCTGTGAGCCGCAATCCAGGTGTCGGCCCACGCCAGACTGCAACACTTGACAGGGTGGAGTTATCACAGTAAAGAAAGCATCTTCGTCCTGTGCATACTTCTGAACATAAACTGCAAAACTAGGATCAGCAAGCAGTGCCTATCCTACCGTGGAGATCAATCGTGCAACATATGCATCCACGCTCATGGAAACGGGTTTTTTTTTTCTTGGTGTGCACGGAGCAACAGTGTTTGCGTAGAGGCGGTGGTAAGTGGATAGTATGGTAGTTGTAGTGTTTGTGCAGAGGTGATGGAGTTATCATAGTAGAATGAAATGTAAAAAATTGAGAATGGGAGCAGGAGCGGATGGGTATGGGCAACGTGTGAAGCCAAGAAGCAACCGCATCACACCACCTTTGGCTTCAATTTACTAACCACAGCAAAAAATTGCCTCAATGCAAAGAATTGATTCTTCAACAGTAGAATAAATTGCACAGAAGATGATGGCAGAGATGGGCAGATGATTGACCATAGCAGTGAACTCAAAGACCGTTACCTTAAATCGTAGATATGGGAGAGGAGCGCTATTAGCCCACACCAATGCAATATTCTTGCCGAGAGTGCCAGAGAGCAACGCTATTAGACTATCAGATCACCAGGAAAATGGTAGGAAAATGCAGGACAAATTTCTGAAGAAATGGCAGAAGGGAGTTACAAAAATGGAGCTGGAAGCCAAAAATGGCACTGGCTCTGATACCATGTCAGACCAGGAGGTAACTCCTCAAATCAATTCATTGATATTCATTCAGGTTGGTCTTTATTATATACACGAGGGAGAGATTGTTCATTTCATCCCCCTATGACTATTCATATTTTTTATTATTTATTTACATCAATTTCAGCTATTCACCCAATCATGATGATTAGGTGTCAATGGTAAATAATGACTGGGTTGCAGGACTGGACACAGATTCAAAGGTGTGAGGAGGAGGAGTTGCTTGTGTTTGAGTGTAAACCCAAGCCATGACATTATTTTTACCGCCTATCTCCATAATGAATTTATGGGCCTCCTGAATGAAGGATGAGTCCAAACAGTCCTTGTTTTCATGGAGCGTGTTGGTATGGTCAACATGCAAGAAAAGGGATGCAAAGAATAAGAGACCAAAGGGGGGTAATATGTGGGTTATGTTAGGGTGTGTAGATAATAAATGTGAGGAGAGAGCCCATAGAAGAAAGGGTAGAATGCTTAATGAAGGAGAATGCAGAGCGTGCAAATGGTAGTGGACATTGATTTGCAAAGGGGAACAAACATTCTCTAGCTAGTGTTCTACAATTGGAAAACTTTCCTAGTGATTTGTTAAGGCCAATGGTGTGTGCCTATAATTGGTTGGCTAGTGAATTTTAGTGGATAGTTGTGTAACAACCTTGGTTAAAAATCCATGTTAAAATATATAAGGCCATGATGATGGGACATGTATTCCAAGTTAAATGGTGGGAAAAACATCCTAGTGGGTGTTCATTCGGTTTATTATGGCTAAGGAAATTGGCAAAGCCAATGGCAAAGGCTTTGGAAAGGCATGAGGCATTATTGGGATTTTATTTATGAAAATAAAGGAAATTAGGAGAAAAGGAATTTCAAAGGTCACAGGTTGTATGTGAGGAGGAAAGTGAAGGAAAATAATGGAAAATGAAGAAAATAGAAGCCTCATTAATAAAAAAGGCTTGGTCAGTTCAAATTTGGAGCTCTCTCATTATTCTCTTTCTCTCTCACATACTCTTGGATACTTAGAGTTTTCTTGGAGTACTCTTGGAGAGTGTGGCATACTTGGATTTTTGGAGCAAGAAGGCAAAGGAAGAGCAAGAAAGTGCAAGAGGACATCGAGATCAACAACTACATCAGGTTTTGCTTGCAGGCATCATGGTGCATGTATGTTTTCCTCACCATTTTTGGCATGCATGGAATATGCATGTGGTTTGTTGGTTGTGATTTGTCATTGGCATGGAGGATGGTCGAGATTGACAGTGGATTTCCTAGCCTCGCCATTTCTTAGATAGCCATGGTGATTATGGATTTGTTTTCCTTGCTTTGTTTTGGTTGGTTCTCATGTTTCCTTAGCTTGGGTTGAGTTATTAATCCTGGAAGCCCTGGTTGGAAAAACACTCTAGAAGCCCTGTAATAGCTTGGGTCCAGTTACTAGCCCTGTAAGCCTTGGTTGGACAAATGCTCTGGAAGCCCTGGTTGGAAAAACATTCTGGAATGCTAGTAAAAGTTTTGGGTTGAGTTCTAGATCTGGAAGCCTTGGTTGGACAAACGCTATGGAAGCCTTGGAAGCCTTGGATGGATACCAATTTGATGATGGTTTTGTGATGTCTGACCGTGAGGTGGAATCACTGCTTGATGGGTTAAGGTGGATGGCCTGGATTGTTTTGGATTGATGTGTTCTATGAGATCTCACATTCATGCTTGGAATATGGCACGAGGGTGAATGGATGAAGAGAGATTTGGCTCAGCCATTCTACGGTCGAGTGAAACATGGTAGTCCCATACCAAGGTGGCCTTTGCATCATTAATATGAGGTTATTTCTCCTTGTACTTCTATGAGTAATATATTGGTTTATATGTGGATTCTATGGCAATTATATCCTTGGTATTATGTTGTTATTATCTCGGTTATGAATATGTATTATGGCAGTGGCCTTGTATGGCTCCCATCATGTTTTTACTTGTATATGAATGAAAAATGTGTCTATGGCATAATGGATGAAACTGCAGCTAAAGTGACAAGGAAACAATGCCTCATAGTGAATATCAGATAAGTATGAGACCCTTATACTAAACATATTCGACAATGTTTATGTCTGGTTCACCAGAAGAAATTTGTTGCCATAAAAGCAAAAGTTGAAAAAAAATTGCATGCCAATTTTATCTATCTTATTCCTTTAACCGATTAGGTTTCAAATATTGTTCCTATTAGGAAGAAATAAGGTACTATTAGAGTATGCATTGATTATAGGGATATCAATTGAGCTTGTCCCAAGGACAACTACCTGACACCAAATCATTGACAATTGTGTCAGAAGTGAAATTTTTTCATTTATGGATGGCTTCTCTGGTTACAATCAGATCAACATCTTACCATTAGACCAACATAAGACTACCTTCATTTGTCCATGGGGTATGTCTTCCTGCCGAAAACTTCTTTTTGGTCTGAAAAAAGGTGGCCAACAAGGCTCACAAAAAATGTGTCAAAGCACAGTTTGACTAGAATGTTAAACCTCGTGCCTTCTCAAAAGGTGACCTAGTCCTTTTATACAACCAGGAAGCTAAAAAATTAGGAGTTGGGAAGATCGAACCATTATGGGTAGGTTAATATATAGTCAAATGTGTAAAATAAAAAGGGACCTATGAACTAGTTTATTTTGATGGAATTACCTTGGAGCAACCCTGAAATGGGTTGTACCTGAAAAAATACTATGCTTAAGATTTCTTTTGCATACTCATTGTGTACATACTATATAATTTTTCTAGTGTGTTTGTAGTGTGATTTTCTAGAGTTTTCTATCGTCTTTTCTCATCATGAGTTTCATTTCATTTGCAAATGCTAGTGTTCCCTTTGTTATACATTAGTTATGCTGAAGGTGCTAGTCATAATACTGAGGAGCTTTCTTCCACGGTGTGGGCAATCTATACTCCTGATGACGAATTAGTGAGTCTACAAGGGATTTGTATTAGTCGCTCAACTAATAACATTTTCAAATATAACACAATGATCGAATTGCTATCTGATGCTATTTCACATGGCATTCACCATTTAGTTGTCAGAATTGGTTTAAAACTGTAGTACAACATTTAAATAACATTTAATGAATACGAAGTCCAACTTTATTATGCATGTTTTTAAGGGTTTTCCTTTTAGAACAACATTTTGATTACATCTAATATCAACATGTTCCTTGGAATCTTACCACATTAACATATGCATTAGCTAATTATGTATTAGGCGGACATTTGAAACACATGTAAATACACAAACCATCATCATACATTGTGCAAGATAGTAGAACAAAAGTAGAAGACATCCATAGATAGAATTGTATATAATGTTTGGTTTTACAAAAATTGTGTTTGAGACTCATATGGCCACATGACCTATAATATCAAAATACATGTAGACAAAATACGACTAAAAAACCTCCTAGGTGACTAATCCCTATGATGCTCTCAATAACATACAATTTCTTGAGTAAACTTGTAGAGCAAACAACGGATGCGCTCTAGCACTCCTATGGTGTATCGTTGCAGATAGATGGGGACCTTGTTAATCCATGTGTTTGGTATAATGTGGCTCAAACCCTCAATATGATGCTCAAACTCGATGAGTATCTCCACAGTGTCAGGATCAACCATCTTCTCTTGTACCCCTGCAGCTTCAGCCTGTACAAGATGTAGTTGTGCTCGACGATGAATAGGTGACATGCCTACTGGTCACATGGGTCCAATATTTGCATGTAAAATCCAATAGTTAGTCTTTATACATAAAAACAAACAACAACACACAAAAAACAAAAAAAACAAAAAAAAAAAAACAAAAACAAAAACAAAAACAAAAACAAAAACAAAAAAACAAAAACAAAAACAAAAACAAAAACAAAAACAAAAACAAAAAACAAAACAAAACAAAAACAAAAAACAAAAAACAAAAAACAAAAAAACAAAAAACAAAAAACAAAAAACAAAAAACAAAAAACAACAAAAACAAATCAAAACAAAAACAAAACAAAAAACCAAACAAACAAACAAACAAACAAACAAAAACAAAAAACAAAATAAAACAAAATGACTTTGTTTTACCTACTTGTTCCATTGCTCACCTTCAGGTAAGACAAGTTCTAGGTCTTTGCGAAAATCAACTCTAGCATATGGGTAGTCCTCGACCATAATTAGTTGCTTTTGCAGCCATCTAAAGAAAGTAGGGGTAAAACTCATCGTAGGTGTTCCCCCATGATGAGACATTGGATCTACCCATTGCCTCATACAAGGCACTCTAGGTCCCAGAAGCTCACAAGGTATCCACTCAGGACGAAGTAATGGTATCCTCTCTAAGAATAAGGATACTATGATTAAACCATATCTAAACTTTTTCAATCATCTTGACTTCACCTGATTGATTTGTTCCTTTAGGTTGACTAGAACCACTTCTCACCAGTTAAGTATTGTAGGCTCTAAGCACTCTAAGGTGTACTACATATGGATCTTGGTGGCTAAGTGTAAAGTAGCACTACCGTCTAGTTGGGTAATAGTGAAGAGGATTGTCCTAAGAGGAAGTCATACAACATCCTTGATGTCAAGTTTCCCATCCTTGGTCATTTCAGCACGAGGCTGACAATGAACAACAATGTAATCCTTCATTGTCTCCCCACCTCTCCTGAATCCATATAGTGAAATGGGAGCTCCTCTTTGTGACAACCCTATTAAGAAGTAGATGTCCTTAACATCTATCATGACAGTATGTACCCCAAACCTAAAGTTTGTCCTTGTGTGTCCCAACATCTGAACAAATACTCCAGTAGCTCTAATTGGGCCCTCATGCCTGGAATCATGAAAAACTTGAGAAGCTCGCAATTTCTCAAAGCCTGAATTATTGCAAGTTCATTGGAAACAGCCATATCCTGGGCCTCATGCTTTCTTTCTCTCCATGTCAAGGTCATTTCTCTCCGGTGAATGTTTGCAAAATGACATGAAAATACACATAAGTTCGAAAATTTGAATTTTTTTGGGATGAAATGACTCAAAAACCGAATTCTTGGAAACCCTTTGCACCCATCGCAATGTCTCTTCTTGGAGAGAGCGACCCATCACACTCACCCCCATTGGTGAGTGCGCTAGGTCACCTTTCCTAGTGTTATTTTTATTAACCCATCACGCCTCATCATATAGAGAGGGTGTGATGGGACGAGAGTGACTTTCTAAACCTAAAAAGTTAAAATTTATCCTAAAAAAATGCATAAAATGAGAAATGGAAACCGTATAAATGAAGAGAAAAGATAAATCTCTTACATGGAAATGACAGTTCTAGAAATGGTCCACTGGATTGGCCACAATCCGCTGCTGAAGATTGAAGGTAAAAACCCACTCATAGCTCAGTCAACTTCGTAAAAATGAAAATGGTAAGAAATGGATTGCATTTTCAGTTTTTGTGGTCAAATTAGTCCTTATTAAGTTTTTAATATTTTGACCTAATTTTTATCATGTATAAAGTATTTTTAATCTTTTTGTGGTGTTTTGAGCAGTTTAAATGGTAGTTGGAGAATGTAATGCAAATTATAAATTAATACAAGTCATTTGATGAATGAGTACAATTTTATCACTTTTTCGGGCTCATTAAATATACGAAAAAGGAACCCCATAGAGTCCTCTTTCAGTTCTTTTCAATCTCCCGAAACATGAAAAGATTGTCGAGAACTTGTCTTTTTGAAATTATTAAAGTAAATGAAAAGACATCTACTCAGTATAAGTTTAACCCTTTTATGGACTGGGATAGACTATTTACAAAAATGGAATACTTTAGTCGAGCATGACTAAAAGGTTCTCCCCGGTATTGTTTTACGCCTTTTGAGGCCCAAGAGATTAAATTTACGAAAAGGAACATATTGGAGTTTTTCCCCGCTTTTTCAAACTCCCTAAATACAAAAAATAAGTCGAGTTATGCCTTCATTGGACTCATAAGACTATTCAAAAATGATAGACTCATTAAGCATGATGAGACCGAACCACTCCTTCTCAGGGTTCATTGAAAGTACTCAGAAAGATTCAATCGAAGGATGAACTTATAGATCAAGCATATGTTATCCTCCTTATGCTTGTAAAAAATAAAGAGGTACTATCGAGAAATTATTGGCAAATTGGAAAAATAGGGCATTTTACCTATTAATGGCAACGAATTGCTCTTAAACATGACACTCTTTCACTTCATCTCCATGACTGCTCTAGGTTGGAGAATATGCTTTCCTTGTCGATGATCACATATTCATCATGGGTCTTTGAGTCAATGCTACCAAGTCCATTCAGTATCATTGATATGTTGAAGAGAAATTTCACCCTCAGTTGACATCTGCTAGAATACCTTGAACCTTACTTCATGTATGCCTCTCCTAAACTAGCTTTATGTCATTATATTCTGTCTCAAATCTTGATACTCGTTCGATGTTGTTGATGGGGGTTACATCATGGCCCTCCTACAACAAGTCGCTTCTTGTCAACATCAATACATTATCTAGGAAATTGACTTAGAAACTCCCTTCAGTACCTTGGAACTTGCATATCTCAATGAAAAATTTCCTCGCTTTTGGCGACAAGTTTTCATCATTGGTCTTCAACGGAAGATTCTGTGTGCTGTTCGACCTCAAATCATTCATTCACACCTCATGGATTGTATTGTGGTAACTTGAGGACCAATATCATTATCGATGGTTTCTCTCATGTCTATTAATGACTTACATCATTGGTCGGTAATAAGATGGTGTCTACCATGTTCAACTTTAGCTCATTTATTCACATGATTAGACTCGTATTATCAAGTGACAAGGTAGAAGACCCCATAGTTTCATCCATCCGAGTTGCGTTTTCAAGGTTCATACCAGATCACAAAGTATGATGGCTATGATCATTCAAAAAAGTCATCCAAGCAAGGGTTTGCCATTTGTCATGAGTGGATGAGACTTTTTTATTATTGTACACGTGAATTGACTTATAAGTTGAGTATGGGTATTCCTACCTCAACAATGATATCATGATGATTATGTATTGTAATAGATGATTATCTAAACCAACCTTTTCTTGATCCAGACTTATCACAAAATAAAGCACTTTAGTCCTCACCCACTGCTTCTCACTTTGTACTTTTGGGGGCAATTTGCTACAAGTCATTTTGTCACACCTGCTTGAATGGCTTGGAAACTAGATCAATCAACATCCTTCACACCTTGCAATCATCCTTTTGTAAAACCTTAAGCATTATCTCTCAAAAAATTCGAAGAAATCTGGATTAATTAGCTTTAAAATCTAGTTTTGGCCCCAACACACCTTGCCTTCTTTCCACTTGCACTAGTTGCATGTTACATAACTGAGCATCTACATTGACCAACACATGTTTCCTTTGTTGTAGGTGCGATGGTTTTAGAATTTGAGGAAAAATAAAAATTAATTACGAATCTTCTCTTTCCAGAAGCTTCTAAGGTGGTTTTAACCATTTAATATTGATTGGGATCTCAATTTACTATCCTAGAGGCCTTGTCTCTTATCCCTAGAGCTTATCTTCCATCATATGTGGATCTAAGTCATAATTGGTAAAACCCAAACTAACCTATTTACTCTATAAATTCACAGCCTCCCATAGAGTCTGGGTTGGTTTTTAGAGATTCTTATTTATGCCTTGATGTTGTTGCCTTTTACCTGAGGATCCATTACTGTCCTTGAGTTGTGATTGAAGGCTTTCTTTGTGACTAAGGAAAGACAAGTTTGGTGGGAGACATCAACATGGTCAAGATCTGTAAAAGGGTTGTAATATTCTCCTATATTTCTTTAACACAAAATGCTTTGTTTTCCTATACTTATGTTTATTTGATGCATATGTATTTCAACATCTTCTTGACTCATTTATTAGAGATATTAGTCTATGTTATGTGTATCTTGTATTTCTCGTGCTTGTTATAGTTGTTTGCAAATTCCATTTATAGCAATTGGAGTTGGAGCTAATGTTCACAAGCAGGGAGAAGAGGAGGACTTGTATTGGATTCCAAGTATGCCTATCTTCCATTTTCTAATTTCTCTAAGGAAAACACAAGTCTTGTGTCTCTGTTGTTTCTAGATCAAGCCACTAGATCTAGGGAATTCAATTATGTCTGTAAGAGATATTTTTCCGTCAATAATAAGTTATATTTATTTACATGCACATGTGAAACTCACCAAGTAAGGGTGGGGAGTGACACTGAGATGCACACATAGTAGGGTGACACGATAGAGTGGTAAAAGCTTAAAAGGGGCAAAATTTCCAGTCTAGAAGCCAAATTAGGAAAAATTGATATCATTGGAAAAGTCTGACCAAGACGAATGAAATGGTGAAATTTGTTTTGCAATTTTGGAAGCTTTGAGAAAAGTAAAAAATAAAAAAATCTATTACCCCATTTCTCTAACTGTACCAGGGAAGTTGGGTAAGTTTAGTAAGCACATTGGTTGAGGTTAAGGGGGTGCGTTTACATGCATTTTGATAGCTTCAATAATTGTATCATGACTATGTGTAGTAAGTGGAATGCTTAGTGTTTTGATGAGGGTCTTACCTCTGTAAAATGGGTGTTTAGAGAACCACCAAGCTTCAACAGGGTGGGGAACTCTCTATGGGTCCCTTGAAGTTCTTAAAATTTTGAGTCTAAGTGTCACAAAGAACATACTTTGTATATGGGGCCAAATAAGTTTGCGGCAGGGTTTTATATTTGGGATAGATGCATTTTGGGACTTGCGTATACAGGAGTTCCACGTAATTTGATGCTTATGCACTTTTAGAATTGCGTCAGATTCGAAATGATTCAAATATCTCAAGAAGGAGGCAAGAAAAATGTAACATTTGTTGAGGTCATCGCTTTGGCGAGGTCAGGTGTTAGATTGGTGGGTAAGTAAATTCGGGATCTGGGAGGTTACGCACAGTGAAAAGTATTGTCAAGGCTAGATTTGTGTGAAGTTTCAAGTTTAAATCTCATGGGGAGGGGTTGAGGATGGAGGCCACTTTTAGGAAATTAAACTATCCCAATGGGAATCCAAGATTGAACGAGCTTCACACAATACTAATGATAACATCCCACTATGGATTGATCGTTCTTCTTCCATTCAATAAGTGTAACAACCCTGGTTAAAAATTCATGTAAAAATATATAAGACCACGGTCATGGGACACATATTCCACTCTAAATGGTGGGAAAAACATCCTAGTGGGTGTTCATTTCGATTTATTATGGCTAAGGAAATTGGCAAACGCAATGACGAAGGCTTTGTAAAGGAAAAATGGCATTTTTGACACATTTGTTTCTAAAAATAATGGAAATTAGGAGAAAAGGAAGGTGAAAGGTCATAATTTGCATGTGAGGAGGAAAATGAAAGAAAATAATGGAAATTGAAGAAAATAAAGGCCTCATTGATAAAAAGGCTTATGAGGATCAGTTTGTAGGCTTTGTCAGTGTAAACCTTTGTTAGTTCAGTTTTGGAGCTCTCATTCTATTCTCTCTCTCTCTCTCATACTCTTGGACACTTAGAGTTTTCTTGGTGAATGGCGTACTTGGATGCTTGGATCAAGAAGGCAAAGGAAGAGCATGAAAGTACAAGAGGACATCAAGATCAGCAACTACAACGGGTTTTGCTTGCAGGTACCAAGTTGCATGTATGTTTTCTTCTCTAGCTTTGGAATGCATGTGGTTTATTGGTCATGATCTGTCATTGGCATGGAGGATTGCTTGGATTGACAGTGGATTTGCCTAGCCTTTCCATTTCCTGGATACCCATGGTGTTGTGGGTTTTACTTTTGTTTTCTGGTTGTTTTTCTTGTGTCTATGGCTGTTAGTTGAGTTATTAGTTCCCAGAAGCCTTGGTTGGAAAAATGCTCCGGAAGCCCTATAATAGCTTGGGTTGAGGTACTAGTCCTAGAGGCCTTGGTTGGATAAACGCTCTGGAAGCTCTGTAATAGCTTAGGTTGAGTTACTAGTCCTGGAAGCCTTGGTTGGAAAAATGCTCCAAAAGCCCTTAGTGGGTTGAGTTTCTAGTCTAGTAAGCCCTTGGTGGGTTGAGTTACTAGTCCTGGAAGCCTTGGTTGGACAAACACTCTCGAAGTTCGACAACAGTTGTGGGTTGAGTTACTAGTCTTGGAATTCGGGTTGGAACAAACACTCTAGAGCCTTGGACAACTTGGGTAGATACCAATTTGGTGATGGTTAGTGATGTTCGACTGTGAGGTGGAATCACTGGTTGAGGGTTGAAGTTGTTTGGCCTCTGGAAGCCTGGTTCAGTTTTGATGGATTTGTTTCATGATATCCCACATTCATGCTTGGAATATGGCAGAGGGGTAAATGGTTGAAAGAAAGATTTGGTTTAGCATAGTATACGATCGGGTGCTTCGTGGAAGTCCCATACCTGGTCGCCTATGCGATCATAAATAAAGGCTCTTTCTTATGGTATTGATGGGTATATATGCTTATTGTTGTGTGGCCTATATGGTTATTCTATGCTTAGCATCTATGATGTTTATATGCTAGTTATGAATGAGTTTTATCACTGTCACGATGTTTGGCTCATATCATGTTTTTACTTGTAAGTGAATGAACAATGTATCTATGGCCTAATAGATGAATTGCAGCTAATGTGTTGAGGCATCAATGCTTCTTAGCGATTTTTAGATAAGTATGAGACCCCTATGTTCATTTCTGTTGTAAGACCTGTAGCTTTCATATTTGTGACATGTTTGACGAAATTCCTGTCATGGCTAGTAGGGGTCCAATCTAGTGCTTGTCAATGTTTTTGCAAATGTATCTTTGTTCCATTGTGAAATTTCATTTTTGAAGGTGTCATTGAGTTATGGGCAGGGACATGGGCTGTGGGTCTGAAAAGTGACACAAATCTCGAAGTTGCAGGTACAATTCTGGGGAAAAATTCCCTTAAAGCTCCCTTTACCTTGTTGTGGGAACTTCTAAAGCCTCCCAAACACAACCTTTTCCATATCAAGGGATCGTCCAGGGGTTTGATGCACTAAAACTTCAGTTGGTCTCAGGGGCTGGTTACCTGAATGATTGGGATGGCTCTTGGGAGTTTTTTTGCTGATTTGGAAGGTTTGTGTGATGTGTTCCATTGGTTCCACTTCCTTGACTCACATATAGGGATTCAAATCATATCATAGTAACTTCTCGTCACATGTTTAACCCAGTTGACCAGTTACTTGGGTAGATGTGGGAGGAGGGTGTTACAGAGTGGTATCAAAGTGTGGTTTCGTTCTCTTTGGGTGGTATTTGGTTTCCGATCTCTTTGTGTGATATATGATACTACAAAGTGGTATCAGAGGCATGGTTCACTCCTCAGACTAGATGGGTGATGTGTTAGTCATGCATTCATGTCAGTTGCATATGTGTTCCTTATGCTTTTAGTCCATGTGCTTGTTGCATTTGCATGGTGTTGATCACGGTTGTAGTGATGTTGCCATGTGAAGGTTGATGGTGTTGTTGTTAGATGTGTTGTCATGAGTGTATGGTTGTATATGTATCTTTTATGCATGTCAGTGTATATATGTTGTTATGCATGCATTGCCATGGTGAAGGTTGTTGTGCATGAGGTCATTGTATGCAATTAGATCATCATGACGATATTGGTAATGTTATGATGCTGATGTGTTGGCTGAGATAGAGCAGGAGATGCAAATCATCAAAATGAGGTTGCAACATTAGACTTTCAGGTAAGAGTAGATCTTCATACATGTATTGTATGTTTCGCATGCAGGTATGTTAGTTAATGGATTGTTATATGCATTAGGGTTATATACATCTTTGTCATTTATTGCTATTATGGTTACCTGCATGGTAGATGCTAGTGAACCAGTGTGGCCATATGCACGTGTTGAATAGTCATGAATGATAGTAACTTGTTGTTATATGCATTCTTGTTGTTGTTATATGATAATTAGCTTGATAGTTTTGTTATATGTTAATTGATGAGCATGTTATATGTTAGTTAAATGAATGATTATGGTTATTACAGTAGGATCTTGATGTTATATGTACCCTGCTACATTGGATTGGCCTATGCAAATGGTTAGGGTTATGACATTCAGGTATGAGTCGAATTATTTTTGACATTGTGTTTTACTACTTTAGACTAACTATGCAAATGTGATTGTTATGCATGAATGACAATTGTTTATGAACTTATGATGTGAACATGTTAGCTAGTTACTGTCATGGATACCATGACCTTATGTTTGAGTTGATGTGTGGTGAAGCTATATCGTGCTAATCTAGATTGATTGTTTGCTTATGTAGTATACTTGGTGCTTCATTGTTAGATTATGTCGTCTATTTGGTGTTTGAGTGCCTGGTGTCTATTATGTCATCTACTTGATTTATCTAACATGGTATATTTATAGTTTGTTGAATGTTTGATTTATTGCATGACATGAGTATGAGCCTATAGGATTGCATGAAGGAATGATCTTTCTTTAAAATGGTTGTACTAACACATATGTGTTGAGATAAATGACATGTACTCGAGTGTAATAGGTGACAGTTGTAGCATTATTTCTAATGACTATGAGTTGACTATGGATTATGACATGATTTTTAGTCTTGGTAAAGGTTGATTTCAAATTGATAGATATGATTGCCTTGATATTTGTAACATGTGGTTGACATGCATGAGCAGTTGCAGGGTAACATGCTTGGCATTCGTATGACAAGGTAAGGTAACTATTATGTTGTTATGTTTACTTATGCACTAACAATTATGTGTTTATGCAGTATGATGCAGGGGATTACAGGGCAAAAGATATTGCCATGAAATATTAAAGAAGGCTTGGGTTGGGCTTTCACTTGGAGGCATCGTGAACCATGGGGATTGAGTCATGGTGTCTGTTGTTAGTCTTATGATTTTGGTCTTTTGTGATTTGTTGTGTTTGATTGTGACTTGTTTATGTCTGGTGCATAACTATGCCACTTTGGTTGCGGTTTCATATCATTGTTGGTTCTTTCATGTTTTTCTTGTTTGTTTCTTGTTCTCGTCTTTTATGTTTGAGTCTCGGGAATTGGTTGGAAAGAGGAAAGTTAATGGAGTTCAAGAAGAGTCAGATGAAACCCAACAGGTAATGCAAGGTCCAGATGAAGATGGTGCATGTATAAGGGTAGCTAAAGGCAAGCGTATGGCAGCGATTTGGATTGGTTGGGTCCATTGAGGTAAATGGATGGTGATAGGACAATCATGAGATTGGTAACAAAAAGGGTAAAGTAAATGGATTTGAGGTTTCAGATGCCTTGGCTATGTTGGGAACTGTTGTTCTCAATATTGTGCATGTTGTGCATGAATAAAGGAAGTCTCTTAACCTTGGCCTTATGATAACAAGTAATTATATTGTGAACATGATTTCTTTATGATAATGTTTATATGCATATGTGTATGTATGTACATTTTTATTTGACAGGGTCATCAGGGATCATGATTGTTTTATGTTGATGTTTATATAAATATATACATGTATGTATATATGTCGTTGTCTGACAGGGTCACCAGGGATCATTCTTGTGGATGAATGGTCGCTTATGTAGGTGAATGACATGAAGAGGTTTATGGTTTATGAGGAATCAAGTGGGAAGAGTATTCATGAAAAATATATGAGGTTAGTATCATGTGGATATGAATTGATATTGTATGCTTGTATTATGCCTATGTTTATGTTATGGCAGGTAATGTTGAAGGATACATTAGCAGAATGAAAACAATGTGCTTTGTGACATGTTAGGATAAGCATGGATGACAGAGAGACACTGGAACAAGGTTTCTTGGTAGAGGCAGTATGGTTTTGGATGTGCAGTGCTATTATCATGTATATGTTGTATATTTAGTGATTATACCTATGGTGATGTGTAATGTTGCATATGTAGTATTGTGTACATATGATGTTGTATGCATGTTGTATGTATGGTGTTGTGTGTATATTACATATGCAATGCCGAGTATAGATGATGCTATGTACATGTTGGATATGTGGTATTGTGTACATATTGTATTGTACGCATGATGGATATGCGGTGTTGTGTGCATATAATGTTGTGCGCATGGTGGATATGCGGTGTTGTGTACATATGGTGTTATGTACATGTTTTATATGTAGTGTTATGTACATATGGTGTTGCGTGTATGTTGTGCATGTAGTGCTATGTACATATGGTGTTGTGTGTGTGATTGTACATGTGGTGTTGTGTACACGTTTTACATGTGGTGTTGTGCACATCTCGTGCATGTGGCATCATGTACATGTGGTTTCGTGTACATGTTGTGCATGTGGTGTTGTGTACATAAGGTATTGTGTACACGTACAAGTAGTGTGGTGTATATGTGGCATTGTGTACAAGTTATGCAGGTGGCGTCGTGTACATGTGATGGTGTGCATACTTTGTGCAAGTGGTGTTGTGTATAAGTGGTACTGTGTACACATTGTACATATGGTACTGATGTATAGGTGGTGTTGTGTGCATGTTGTACATGTTGTGTTGCGGGCATGCGGTACTATGTATGTGCATTGTGTAGTCGTGGTATCATGACATGTGTATTCATTGTGTTGTACTCTGTGTATTTATATGTGTTGTGTTGTACACTAGGTGTAGGTTTATGAGTTGTATGTCAGGTGTAGGTGCATGTATTGCATGGTGTTGTATGTCGTGTGTAGTTGTATGTGTGGGATGTACAATATGTGTATGTATACATGGTTGAAGAGAAGGAACTAGGTGTTTGTCGGGTGTGGCAACGATATGGTGTGCATACAAAATAAAGACAAAGGTAGAAGCCAAGGATTGATTAAAGGATAAGTATCAATATTTTATTTCTGTTTTATTATGCGTGTGATTTATGATTCTAGTCTATGATGATTACATGTGATTTATCATTCTGGTTTATGATGGTTACATGCGATTTATGATTTTGATCTATGATGGTTGTGTTTTGAGCTAACCTGATGTGATATGTTTATACATGATGATTTGGTAAAAGATTAAAGTTTGACTTGTTGTGACAAGAAACGAACATAATTGCAAGTGTATCTTGTTGACGGACCACCAATGAGGTATGATTTGAAGTTATTTCAATTTTTTTTGAATCTAATGGAAATTATGTGCTTGGTACAGGAAAGCATGAAATACCCAGTTGGGTGGTCGAAACTGACGACAAGCATTAGCAACAACAACAAAGGAATTGGAACATGCAGCAATATGTTGGTTGATCTAGGGTATCAATTTAGTGCTTAAAGTTCAATGTGTGTGACATAGATTGAAACTTGAATGAATAGATAGATCTCGGTGATCTGAATCCAACACAACTTGTTTCACTCAAAACCGATTTGTATGCTCTCGATATCGTGTTTTGATCGAATTACCAAAAAATTAAAATTTTAAAATTTGGGTTGTAGGTACACCCAGTCAGTAGTTCGTATGCTGATTAGGTAGGTGACTGAGCAGATGACTGTGCATTTCGGGCCAGTGGTTGCTCGCCAAGTGTCCTTTGTTGATTGGTCGAAATTTCGTGGTTTTCAATTGGTTGTTGGCATTTTTTATTTGGACCAATGTTGGAGGGCCATGTGGGCCAATGGTTGGCTGCCACATGGCCTCCTCGGACTTGTGTGAAATTTTGGGTGAGGGCCGAAGTACCCCACCAGAATTGAACATGTGACCTACCACCAAACAACCATAGGCCTTAACCAATGTGCCAAGCTTGTTTCTTGATAACATATGTCGATGGGTGTTATTTAAAGTTTATTAGGCACATATTTGGGGGAAGGGCTAGGTTAAGCCTTGCCCTTGGCTACACCCCACACCCACGGGACTGTGGTGGAGGGGGGCTCAGGCTAGGGCTTAGCCTGACCCACAGGTCTCGACACCACAATACAATAGTGCATCGCAAAGAACTATGGTGGTAAAGTTTAAGGGGCCAACCTTGGGGTAATATGACCCTTCACACGATCGAGTGCGCGAAGAATGGAGAGGGGCCAACCCATGGGGGACTAGCCCCGGGCCACATGACCATACGGCCAACAGAAAGGAGTGACTGACGGATATGCACTTACTGCGGGAAAAGAACACCAAACCCTTAGTTTTATGGGGCCAATATAATCACATGTCAAGTCATTAGGGGCCCGTCCGGTCGGGACAGGCAGTTAGCCTCGACTCCTTGGCAGGTGGTCCCCATGTGACCCTATTTTTTTTTTTTTTAAATTTTCTTTTTGAAATAGGCGTTAGAGGTAGTTTAAATGTCCTACAATTTCGTCCATAGAGCGGGATTGTAGGCCAGATTTGAACCGGTTTCGGGTTTGGGGCACTCAAGCCAGATTTAGGTCGAATTGTAGGATGACTAGTCATAAAATTGGGTAAAAACTTGTAACATGCATAACTTTCTCAATTTTTTGCCAAATGAGGTGTAGAACAAACCCATATGGGGGTTTTTGACAGTTTTGGATCCACTGGAGACATCTGTTCTATTTTTTTAGCATTCTAAAGCCATGTAAGCACACTTTTGAGCACTTAATAAAAGAGGCCCTACATTGGAAGTTGAACTAAGAGATGTATCCCAGGAGAGGGGTGAACTCCTTTATCATGTTTTGTGTTATGTGTTTCAGATATGGTTATTTGTCTATGTTTGGTTGTTAAACTTATTTAAAAGTTACTTGTTTATGTGTTTAGTAACTTGATCCATTACACAAAACACATATAAAATTTCACTTCCAGTTTGTTCAAATCTTCTAGTTTTCAATTACAGATCACTGTTAAAGCATTTAGGAGCAGGGCCAATATGGGACACTGGTACCCAATAGTGTCCATTGATTGCCATGAGCATGCTATGATTGATATGATGGTTTTGAGGCAGGTATATGCCTTGGTTGTTTGACCTTCCATGTGAGGAAACCTTGTTGAGGGATGGGATGCCTGGGATGGGGGTGTCAATGAAACTTGGAAGGTGTGTGACTGCATGGAAGGGGGTGATCGAATTACCCGAGGGACTATGTAGTAGAGAAGGGAAGGCCAAGGACAAAATTGTTTTGGTCATTAACATTCCTAGATGGAATCAAATGCACATGGGAGTGTGTCATAGAACAATGCGTTGATAACTGTTCACCGAGAGGACAAGTGGTATTGGATTGTAGTGCTGGACATTGGATGCAGCTTTGACCTTGTAGTGGATTTTGGACTTTCTGGGAAGGAGGTGAATCTCGGTCTTACTTTGAGGGTGGAGGTGTGAGCCTATAGATTCCCCTGTTGTGGATGCATACATCATATCCTTTTATTTGTTGGTCGAGTAAATTTGCATATGTGTATATTATTAAATATTGTGTTGAGCTAGATTTATAGAGCTCCATAGACAATATGATTATTTGTTGGATGAAAAAAATGTGTATGTGTGTATATGTGGTTGTTATTGTAAATACCGTAATGAGTTGTGTTATAAAGCTCCAGTAAACGATATGTTTGTCATGTTTCAGCAGTGGTCATTATAAATACGGCAACGGGATAAGTTATAAAGCTCAATGGGTAGTATGTCCGATTATAGTGATCTTGCTGGTTATAGGTGTCATTGAACACCGAGGACGGTGTTCCCCCAAGGGGGAGGGTTCTATAACAACCCTGGTTAACAATTCATGTAAACATATATAAGACCACGGTCATGGTACACATATTCCAAGCTGAATGGTGGGCAAAACAGCCTAGTGGGTGTTCATTTCGGTTTATTATGGCTAAGGAAATTGGAAAAGGCAATGGCAAAGGATTTGGAAAGACAAAATGTCATTTTTGGCACATTTATTTATGAAATAATGGAAATTAGGAGAAAAAGAAAGTGAAAGGTCACATCTTACATGTGAGGAGGAAAATGAAGGAAAATAGAGGCCTCATTGATAAAAACACTTCCGAGGATCAGTGGGCAGGCTTGGTTAGTGTAGCTCTTTGTCAGTTCAATTTTTGAGCTCTCATTCTATTCTCTCTCTCTCATACTCTTGGACACTTATAGTTTTCTTGGAGCTCTCTTGGAGAGTGTGGCATACTTGGATGCTTGGAGCAAGAAGGCAAAGGAAGAGCAAGAAAGCATAAGAGGACATCGGGATTAGCAACTACAACGATTTTGCTTGTAGGTATCGAGTTGCATGTACGTTTTCCTCACTAGTTTTGGCATGCATGGCATATGCATGTGGTTTATTGGTCATGATCTATCATTGGCATGGAGGATTGTCTGGATTGACTGTGGATTTACCTAGCCTTACCATTTCTTGGATAATCAAGGTGTTGTGGGTTTTACTTTTATTTTCTGGTCGGTTTTCTTGTGCTTGTGGTTGTGGGTTGACTTATTAGTTCTTGGAAGCCTTGGTTGGACAAATCCTCTAGAAGCCCTATAACAACTTGGGTTGAGCTACTAGTGCTGGAAGCCCTGGTTGGACAAACGCTCTAGAAGCCTTGTAATAACTTGGTTGAGTTATTAGTCATGGAAGCCTTGGTTCGAACAAATGCTTTGCAAGCCCTGTAATAACTCTTGGTTGGACAAACACTTTGGAAGCCCGACAACAATTGTGGGTTGAGTTAATATTCGTGGAAGCCTTGGGTGGATAAGCACTGTGGAATGCCGACAACAACTGTGGCTTGAGTTACTAGTCCTGGAAGTTGGGTTGGAACAATCGCTTTGGAGCCTTAGACAACTTGGGTAGAGACCGATTTGGTGATGTTTAGTGGTGTCTCACTGTGAGGTGGAATCATTGGTTGAGGTTTGAGGTGGTTTGGCCTCTGGAAGCCCTGGTTTGGTTTTGATGGATTTATTTCATGATATCCCACATTCATGATTGGAATATGGCATGAGGGTGACTGACTGAAAGAAATATTTGGTTCAACCTAGTTTACTTTCAGGTGGTTCTTGGAAGTCCCATACCTGATCGGCCTATGTAATCATCAATAAAAGCTCTTTCCTATGGTATTGATGGGTAAATATGCTTATTGTTATGTGGCTTATATGGTTGTTCTATGCTTAGAATCTCTGATGTTTATATGCTGGTTATGAATGAGTTTTATGATTTTCATGATGTTTGGATCATATCATGTTTTTAATTGTAAGTGAATGAAAAATGTATCTATGACCCAATAGATGAAATTGTAGCTATGTTTTGAGGCATCAATGCTTCTTAGCAATTTTCAGATAAGTATGAGACCCCTATGCTCAGTTCTGTTGTAAGAAATATAATTTTCATATTTGTGATATGTTTAATGAAATGCCTGTCATGGCTAGTAGGGGTCTAGTCTAGTCCTTGTCAATGTTTTTGCAAATGTATCTTTGTTACGCTGTGAAATTTCATTTTTGAAGGTGTCATTGAGTTATGGGCAGTGATTTGGGATCTGAGCCTGAAAAAGTGGCACAGATCCTAGAGTCATAGGCACAACACTAGGGAAAAAATTCCCCAAAAGCTCCCTTTCCCTTGTTGTGGGAGCTTCTGGAGGCTCCCAAACACACCCTTGTCCATATGAAGGGAGCATCCAGGGGTTTGATGCACTGAAAATTTAGTTTGGTCTCAGGGGTTGGTTACCTGAGTGTTTGGGATGGCTCCTAGGAGTTTTATTGCTGATGTGGAAAGTCTGTGTGATGTGTTCCACTTCCTTAACTTACACATAGGGAGTCGAATCATATCATAGTAACATCTCATCACATGTTTACCCTTGTTGGATGATTACTTGGCTAGATGTGGGAGGAGGGTGTTACAATAAGCAGGTTAACCTTGGCCTAGGCTTAGCCCAGTAAAAAAAAGGATAAAAAAAATACAAAACAAAAAATTTATCAATTGTAGTAAAACAAATACAAACGCTTTAATGTTTAGACAATTTGCCAATTCCAATACAACTACAAAACTTACTATATCGTTGTTGGCAAAACAACATAGGTTAAAAAACTATTACATTAATTGGACTTTAATGTGTAGAAACTTTGAATAATATGACACTTATTCACAGAGATTATCCTGATTATACACTATTTGCGGAATCATGCATAATACATAACCTTCCTCTACGTTGATCCATCGCAAATTTTCCCAGAAATTAAGAAACAATATCGCATGCGCACATTGAAGCATCAATCACACATTATCAAACACAATATATCACGGGGAAAAAAAAAAAAAAGCCATCAGCTGAAAAACCCCAACTAATATATATCATATATATATATAATATATATACTATATATAATATTAATAGTATATTATATATATATATATTTGATGAGAACATGTAACAATACATAGTACAATACTCCTCGCAAGTACTCAGTACTATCTCCACCTGTCACACACAAACTAGCTTAGATCTGAATCAATCACTGGCTCAAATCTCCTCCGCTGCTTGCCTGCCTCCACTGCGCAATCCTGCATGAGAATAGAATGATAATGGTTGATCCAAACTCGTATTTCCCTTGTGTAACACTACGCAATCCTCATTGGCAATCTCAATCCACTGATTGTGCAAATCACATGCACAACTATAATCACAACTGACAGTTGTCTTGCCCTTTCACTCACCTCTAACACTTGTCTCCACTGAACTGTCCATGCACTGAGTTAACTGATGTATTCTTTGGTTGATTTATGAGTTATTAATTAGTGAATTAATTAATAACTAATTCACATCACTCATCACTAGTGTATTTGTTAGTTAGACTAAATACAACTAGTTCAACTAAGTCAAACTGAACACAACTCCATCAACTCCTCATTCAACTCCACCAAACTCAATCACTGAAGTTTTAACTGAAGTCCTTCATGAAATATCTCAAGTAACCCATAAGAAAAGCGTATTTCCTTCTGAAAGTTGCATGTGCCACATATGTAGCTCGAAATAAAGTGCTCCAAGAGAATAAGATAATGTTTATATTCCAAATATTATTAAGAGCTAATAATATTCGACTGTTCTATTTTTAGCCTGGCAGTCTAAAAATAGACTCCGCCCATATGTCTAAAAATAGAGGTCCATCTATTTTTACCAACATGACCAATCATCCACAAATAGCATCCTACAACTCATAGACCATGATCCATATCTCTAAAAATAGACATAGTCTAAAAATATACTTTGCGCCAAAAATAGCCTGCGGGCCCACTTAGTGAAGGTGACTTCTTTTCACTAAGCTCCATCATCTTGTTGCATTTTCAACATAATGGGTAGGAGGTAATATTTGTTAGATAAATTAAGTGTTGTAATTGATGTCCGTGTTCATTTCATATCGATTATTTAGTATGCCATGACTTGGTTTGTAAAATTAATTTCAACAAGGCTTCATGGAATTTTTGATATGGAACAATTTGTATAGTTGATTATGAGTCAACCCATGTTGTGTGGAATGGATAGGTTTGGCAGTGATTTAAATAAGTATAAGAGAAGAGAGATAACATCATACTTTTTTGTTGTTTCAAGAAACACTTTCTAAAGCTTAATATACAACAAATGTGAAGTTTTTTGTGTGCCTAACATAAAGTTGATCCTTTTATTTAAAATATCAATAATAAAAATATATTTCGATGTTGGCCATAAATAAAATATTTTAATGTTTATTTTATTTATATCTCTCTTTATATATATAGACACATTTACTATTTACAAGTAAAAAGTTTATTATTTCATGGAGAAGTGTTTTTACATCTCAATATGAGGTGTGTGTGTATCTATATATATAATATTTTAATGTTCATTTTATTTATCTCTCTCTTTATATACACATTTATTATTTACAAGTAAAAAGCCTATTATTTCATGGAAAAGTGTATTTTACATCTCAATATGAGGATATATATAAACATGAGGGCTCAAAGTCATTACAAGAATATACTCGTTTAGAAATCAACATATTACTTTGTGGACATTGAACCTAGGTGGAGAGAATAACAATCATTTCTCCAAACGACATATACTATCTAATTGACATGTTGTTTTATATATATATCTCTTTTTGTTGTTGTGTCTTATAGTAATCTTATGTGGCAACATCTCCCCTATACTGTGTTGTAAAGCACGTTGCTATTCGGTATGATAACATATCAAAATGCACTTGATGAACATATATGTCTTGAATCTTATTAATCATTGTTATAACAACTGTATTTTTTTATATTTTTTTGTATAAGCTAGGCAAATATTACATTAGATCATATTAAAAATAATTACATGAGATATGTCTTATGTAGGCACCGTAATGCCATCAGGGAAACCAAACTAGTCACACAACATGATTGTCTTGGTCCGTTGAAACAATTTAAAATTGAAATAAAAACCATAAGGAGGATCAAAGTCATTACAAGAATATACTCGTTTAGAAATCAACATATTACTATGTGGAAATTGAACCTAGGTGGAGAGAATAACAATCATTTCTCCAAACGATATATATATATATATATATATATATATATATATATATATATATATATATATATATATAATATATATATATATATATATATATATATATATATATATATCTTTTTGCTGTTGTCTCTTATAATAATCTTACATGACACTATATTGTGTTGCGAAGCACCTTGCTATTCGGTATGATAACATATTGAAATGCACCTGATGAACATATATGGCTTGAATCTCATTCATCATTGTTATAACAAATGCATTTTTTTATAATTTTTTGTAGAAGCTAGGCATATATTATATTAGATCATATTAAAAATAATTACTTGAAATATGTCTTACGTAGGCACTGGTATGTCACCAGGGAAACCAAACTAGCCACACAACATGATTGTCTTGGTTTGTTGAAACAATTTAAAATTGAAATAAAAATCATAAGGATATTGTATACATAACCTACTATAATTTGTATTAGCTACTAAAGCTTTCTCCCACCAATTGATAGTCACAAAATAAACAAATAATAGCAGTAAAGTTTGGCAACATGACAACTTATTCATAAGGGATATCCACCTAGATGGTTATAGGTGGATGAGTGTCTTCCTTTGAAAATGTGAGCTCTCGATTAACTAGGGCTTGAATAAATTTTGTAACCTTGCTATCCAACTTTCTCTTATGCTCTTGAGTTTCATCTAGGCAAAGAAGAACTTCTTGCTATTCCTTGGATCGCTCCACTAAAACATTCTTGATGATGGTTTTTTCTAATAGATGTCAACGGCTGGCATATATTTTGTTGTTTCTGGTCTTTGCAGTCCTTGTATTTGATACCTAGTTTCCCACCCATGCTAGCACCTCCTCACTTGACATGAAACAATTCTTGTTCTACTTTTTCAATTCCTTTCTGCACTGTTGGAGGAGTGTTGTTGCAATAGATCTTAATAGAGCTTTCAACAATGATTTGAACCCTAGAGGAAGAGAGGCCCATTCCATCTTGATGGCCTCTCATGTGCGTAGCTCCTTTGACTCCGGGGATAAGTCTTATCAAATAAATTCGCAAGAATGAAAGTACAAAGGAGTAAGTATGGTACTTTGAAGATCAAGGGAGAAACCAAAGAATGATGAGTTCTCTAAACAACCAAAGACACTAGCCCAAAGGACATTGAGTGAATTGATACACAACCTTTCACACTCCAAAAAAAATGAAGAGCATTGAGTAGAAAACTACATAACATAAAGAGAATACATCACAACTATTGCAATTATTAGTATTAAATAATCTTAGTAAACTTTTTTGTAATTAAAATTTTTAAACTAACAATTAAAATGTTATGATGCTATTTAAATAATCGTAAGGTATATAAATAATAATATAGCTTCAACAAACCTAATTTATGTCAAGAGGCACTCTACAACCCGGCATGCGGGAGATGTGTAGGCATTAAGCGTAATGTAAGAAATAATGTATGTCAACATTTTTTAATGTTGACTCTTTTGTAACTAGCTAAAAAAACAACACAATTTAATGTCGGCTTTAACAACAAAAGGAAATGTATAAATAAATATAAACCACGCAATAAACATTTAAGTCACTCAATTGTTGAGTTTGTTTGTGGACACGAATAAGTGGGAGCTAGAGGAGGTGAAATGCAGTTGCAGGACCTCAATAATACGCACAAGCAAACAAATTGAGGAAGTGCAAAACTTTGAAAACTTTTGAAAACACCCAAACCTTTTTGAAACCTTAGGTTGTTACACTAGTAGAAGAGAGAGGGAGGACATTGGGTTTAACAAAGTTCACCGTATTTTTAATTTCATCCATTTTTAAATAAAACCCTAAGTATTTTGTTGAAGGCATATATATTTACATGTGATTATGTAGAGAGCAGGGGATTTTAGGTTTTGAGTTAATTAGACTTAAAAAACTACGACCACCATTATTTTTGTGTTATTTTGTTTTTTTGTTCACGTGGCCAAAAAAATGATATTTCCATTGAAAATGTTGCTCATAAACAAAGTTTACAACACCTAGACATCACATGTTTACATCTCGTGTATGTACAAATATATAAAATTTGATGACAAATACCTTATTTTAGTCTCCTTCAAAATATTGCAACCAACATTCAAGAACTTTAAGGGAAAATTAATCTTCCAATGCAAGCTTGATACTGTTTACTGCTCTGCTTTTGCCATCAACTTTCAGACATTGTGAAAATTTGCATGCACTTGTTTCAACAATTTGACTTGCAAGAGGTGTTGGTCTAGGAAAAAAGTTTAGAGTAGAAGAGCTCAATGCAAATAGTACAATGATCATGTTTGAAAAGATTAGCGGGAGTTGAGGGTTGGTAAAAGTTATACGGATGAGATTTTGAAAGGTTTTGTAAATACAATGCCTATAAATTTGTACTAATTTTTTTACTCAAAACTCTAGGTATTACTCTAAAAAATTCAAAGAATCACATAAAAATATTTAAACATACATAAAACTATTAGAAAAGAGAGACAAATAAGTCTCAATAACATATACCATCTCAAACCCACTATGATAGAGATGTTGTAATGTTTAGTAAACATTTTGAGTCCATCAAATTACATAAAATAAAATAAATAAAATAAATAATTATAATCATAATTTATTATAAATAATAATTAAATAAGCCTACATCCATCTTAATTCCTCATATACCAACCGTTGAAAGAGATTAAAAGACTCAAACTTCTTTTAAAGTGAAAATAGATTTAATCCCTCTTTGTGCTTGGTATATCCAGAATTAAAATAGATTTAGACTAGTAAAATATTAAAAAAAGATGTACTTTAACTTTTAAACCTCCCTATATAACCGGGATTATTATTATTTTAGTTATTTAAAAATCAATAAAATAAATAATTTGAATTAAAAGATCAATAATATAAATACCTATGAAGTTTTAAACCTAAAAGGGTTTTGGGCATACTATTATTTCTAAACATGAGGAAATTAGTCCATGTAATAATTAAAAACGATTATAGCAAATTATAATGTGAAAATTGTCTTTCCATGTTTATTTGCTTTCTCTGCAAATACTATGGGAATATGGGAATTTACAAGTAGAGATAGTAGATGCAAGTTACAAGTTTTATCACCGAGGGGACCGGGGAGAAGATAAGAGAAGATGCAGAAGGATCAGATTCTGAAGTTGGCCAAGGGGTTCAGGGGGAGGGCGAAGAACTGCATCCGCATTGCCAGAGAACGTGTGGAGAAAGCCCTCCAGTACTCCTACAGGGACCGTCGTAACAAGAAACGGGACATGCGCGGCCTCTGGATTCAGAGGATCAATGCAGGCACTCGCTTACACGGGGTGAGTATTAGTAATACTTAAAAGCAAATCCTCTACCATTACTACTCGAGCGTAACCATTGTTTCACTCCAGCTACTACGCTTTTAATTTTCCTACATGTTCTCCTGAAGAGTTAGGGTTTTTATTACTTGGGTAGCTGTCACTCAGAGTTCAAACTTTAGGATCCTTGTAAGGCACAGACATTGAGGCCATTGTATTCCATGCCATTGTTCTTGCACTAAAATCTCTTTTCTCAAGGGGCAGATTGGACTTAAACTAGGAATCTATATATTCCTTTGAAACTTGTTAGTTAAAGGAAATTTAGTTTGCTTAGGCATGCATTTGCGGTCAATAAATGACCTACATTTACTTAGATCCCTGCGATGTTTGCAAAAGTAGCGATAGTTGGAAGTTTTTGAAAATTTTGAAGGCAGTCTTGGGAAAGGTGAAACGTGTTTTGAACTTCAGCCACGATCAATAGCAACTTTAAGCAAGAGTGCAAATTTGCAAGCAGGCTATTTTCTATGTTTTAAAGCATATTGTAAAAGTTTGCAGGCGGTTTTAGTAAAGTAAGCATACTGCCCGAATCTAAGAGAACCGTGACTGCAATATTTTCCAATTTCAAGCAGGACTCGGAGAACATGAATGTATTCTAATAATTATTGTATGTATCTTCAACATTCCAGAGTTAAATTCTGGATACTGTGGATCAAGCAAATGTTCTAGAACATCTGAGTGCTGTCACGGGTGAGTTTGAAGCTTTTCTGCTGAAAATAAACGTCAACTTGAATATTGGGGGTTACATCATGGGAGGACACGGGACAACCTCTTAGAATAGGGAAAATATAAATCACACGACTCAATATCCAATAAAGCAACTACCACAGATGTCATACTGCTCGCAAATATAATGCCGGAGATACAAATATCAATTTTGAAGATTGATTCATTATTAAATAATTAATGCCTGGCAACTTATTTGTTCAGAAACGGGAAAGAGGGATTGCAGTAAACAAGTTTCTAGAAAGAAAAATGGCCAAGGTTTAATACGGATACATATTCTTTTAAAACCATAACTGGGAAATTTTTAAGTAAAAACTGCAGCATAGCTCACAGCAAGAGTACATCAACGATCTGCTATAAATTACTTTAAAAACGGTCTGCTATAAATTACCTCAAACAAAAATATGAAGAGACAGTATCTACCTTTATGGAAAACTTCTAGAAATCGCGAGTTTTTCAACTCACCAATGTTATCTCCTGAGTTTTTGAAACTTGAAAAACTCGCGATTTAATTGATAAACTCCCAATAAATTGCGATTCAATCCAAAAAATTGTGACTGTTTTCTGGACTGCGTATAAGTTGGGGAAAGTCCGATTATTTTACTCATTTTGCCCTCAATCCTTTACGACTCAAGCTTGTGGAGAGAGGAGTTTGTCACTGCCCAAGAGGAGGAGATTTGACCAGTTTTGTGGTGTGGATTTGGAGTTTTGTCCACTGCTCAACGTGAGAGACACTGAGATAGTGATTGCCGATTTGCAGGTGTGGATTCTCTCTGAGTCTCTGTCCTTGATTGGTTAGAGGTGGATCCTGAGGTACTGGAGGAGGTAGCAGTTGCAGGGGAGAGAGAGGTAGAGGAGGAGGAGGAGCAGGAACAAGAGGCAGAGCAAGAGGTGAAGGAGGAGGTGACACCATTTAGCATGGGCAGTAATAAAGGACAGTGGTGACCTCCTATTTTTGCTTCTAGAGGATGACATAGTCCATTTGTAGCCATAGGCACAGGGCCATCTTCCTCTAGAGAAAATGGCAAAGCCATTCCCTATTCCCGTATGACTGATTAGTTTATGACATGTAGATGATTCATGATGATGAGATACGTTTATTATATTTTTTGTTGATATTTTGACTCTTGAGACTGAGTTAGGACTCAGGATTTAGGACTTGATTCACTGTTGATATGTGATGTAGCACTAGACTTTTTATGCATCTTATATATTAGCTTTCTTTTCATATTTATGTGGCAATGCATTTATTTGATGTTGTGGATACTTCAGATGCTATTTTTTTTTTTGTTATTTGTTTTATTATTATTCTTTTTAAATGAATATTTTTGTACTTTTTTTGCCAAGTTTTCAATTTTCTCCCGACTTTAACTATTTTTTCAATTTTTGGACCCTTGCCGATTTATTCCAAAGTTCGACTTTTTCCACATTGGACTATCCATTGGCCTATAACTATATCCATGTAATGCTGTGTACACATCCTAGTCTATCTTTATTTGAAGAGAGAGTATGTACTGGCCTATAACAATATCCATGTGTATACAACACATTCCAGTGTATATTTGTGGTGTAGATTCTACGTAATAAGACCTAAGTACCTAATTACTTTGAAAAACATACAAACTTAACAAAATGCATGACAATGGCTGCTTTAGCTGAGACTGAGTTAAATTTGATGATTTTTGCATTCTTTTGCAGCTGATGAACTGTTTCATCTTTTCTTGGTTTCCCATAGTTGAAATGATAGAATGAACTGTTGAAATATGTATCTGGGTTCGGTCTTCATAATGACATATGTAATCATGATTTTATGTAAAGAGAAAAATAAATTTATTATTGTTATTCTTGAGGCTTGGGTTTCATGCTCAAGGAAAATTTATTTATAGGTCAAGCACCCATTGAGTGCTTCTAGGGCTTGTCATTGAGTCTAAAGTCAGTTGACTCAATGTCACGTATGGAAGACATTTTTGGGCATGTTACATCTTGTAAAGAAAATTTATGTAAAGTCAAAAGTGTCAAATAGACCCTCCAAGACCTTGTCATCATGCAAAGAACAAGTCGGCCTACAAATAGCATCAAGTCGACCTCATGGACAACCATTCGACCTCCAAGGAAGACTATATATAAAGATGCATCGACCTCATTTGAAGGCATCAATCCAGCTCACAAGAAGTTCGATGTATCAAGAAGAAAAAGACCTAGAAGGAGCGAAGAAGAGGAGAATCCAAGGAGGAGAAAAATCAAAGTTAAGAAGATTGTTTTTGGGCTAATATCTCTCACACGTGTGGACTGTGTTAAATTATGCAACTAGGGTCAAATTCTACTTTGGACAATTAATTTGATGGAGATAATTATTGCATTGAATTCCTCTTTTCGAGAGGACCGAAATCGACCCCAAGATCACTCAAATCGGACAAGGAGAAGTGTGTTTTTGAATTAAAACCCACTAATATGCAAATTATCAAGGTCAACTACAACATCATGTAGGCTCATGAAGCCCAAAAGACATGTCTTTTCATCCACATGGATTCATATAAATACAAGAGACCTCACACCTCATTTGGCACTTCATCAACTCTCAACACATCTCTCTCCTCTTCCTATAGGTTCGTACAACACATAAGTGGAAGTTTTCTCTCATACGTGCAAAGGACAGGTGACAGATTTTGATTGGGACGAATTGCAGGGCTATTTCTGGGTGTTAACCAACGTTGACTTGGGCATTATTGGCATGTTTTGACTGCGCTTTTGGGTGAATCCTTTTTGTTCTAGCAGACCACAACTATTGGTGCTAAATTCAAGGAAATTTGGGCTACTTGACCGAAGCCCTAATCACAGACTTTGACCACAGGGTACTCCTCTATGTTGACCAGGTTTGTTTGCTCCTAATTGAACTGTTTTGGGCTCATTTTGTTCTGCTAAGAGGGCCGCATAAATTGCTTCAGGACCGAGCTCCTTTGAAGACCATTTGATTACTGTCCTATCTCTGGTTATGGCACACTTTGACAATAATTGACTGCTGTTGACTTGAGTAGATTTCAAGAAGATCAGATTTGACTATAGTTGATTCCATCTCTCTCTTGATAGTTGCTTGGCATATTGACATTATTTGGATATTGAAATTGGATATTGGATGATTTACTCTTTCTCTGCTAAACAATTGAAGACAATCTAATAAGAGAAGATTTGCAAGGGTTTTCCCCATAGTGGGTTTTGCCCTGGTCAGTGACCAAAATTTTATGTCTCTTATCTCTTCGCTGTCTTTCATTGTACATTTGTTTAAATTGTTCTATTTACTATTGCTCTACTGTTATTGGATAACTGTGGCTTCAACAACACTAGGTCATATGAAAGAAGAAACGATAGAAGAAGGAATGAAAGAAGAGACTCCTTCGATGATCGTGAAGATAGTTATTGTCTTCCAAAGGGATCAAGGAACTCCAGGTATGAAGGTAATGCTACTAATCAATTTGAATATATTCTTATTTCTGCTTTACCTAGTTCATCTCCTTCAAATTCTTGGGATAACTGGCTTGTTGATAGTGGGGCCTCTGACCACTTTTCTGGATATAAGGAGGTTCTCTCTAATTTGGTAGAGAGGGAGACTAATTTTAACATTATTCGTGGTGACAATACCACTCATCCTATAAAGGGCGTTGGTTCTATCAAATTTCATTTGAACTTTAGGGAATCTGTCTTGCTTCATGATGTATTATATGTGCCGGGATTGAAGAAGAATTTGGTTTTGATATCCGCTTTGGAGGATAAAGGAATGAGGGTTGCATTCATTAAAAGAAAAGTACTCACTTGGCATACTGAATCCTATATGAGAAATGCTTTCACATGGGGATCTAGGTTTGAAGGACTCTATAGAGTCACTGAAAGACCTCTCTTAGCTATGGTGCATAACACAAATCATCAAAGCGAGTTGTGGCACTGAAGACTGGCCCATCTGCATTATGATGCTCTTCCAAAATTAAAGAAGTTGGTCTCCGGGATCCCTAATGTTCAAGCTCAACATGATGGAGTATGCCCTGGATGTGTTAGTGGAAAGAAGACAAGGGCACCATTCCCCTCTAGCGAAAACAAGATGAGGTACATCCTTCATCTCATTCATTATGATATATGTGGTCCAATGCCCATGCATTCTCTTAGGGGTAATCTTTTTTACATCACCTTCATCGATGATTTCTCAAGGAAGACATGGATATACTATTGAGGCACAAGGATGAGGCATTCAAAATATTCAAGGAGTTCAAGGCTTTGGCTGAAAATCATACAAGGAAGAAAGTAAAGATCTTTAGGTCCAACAACAGTGAAGAATACATCTCAAATGAATTTATTGACTTTTGCAAGAAGGAGGGAATTAAGAAGGAGACCATTATGCCCTACACTTCCAAGCAAAATGGAGTGGCTGAGAGAAAGAATAGGTCCATTGTAGAAGCTGCTTGTGCCATGCTCCATGATCAAAGGCTACCAAAGTTCCTTTGGGGTGAAGCAACAAACACAACAATATATGTTCAAAACAGGTTGTCTCATCAAGCTTTGGATAGAAAGACTCCCAAGGAAGTATTCACAGGTGTCAAGCCCGATATTGGTCATTTCCGGATTTTTGGTTGCCCTGTATACTTCGGTGCGTTGAAGGACAAAAGAAATAAGCTAGAAGCTACAGGAAGGAAAAGTACGTTTATTAGATATAGTGAAGCTTCTAAAGGATTTAGAATATATATTTCAGGTCAAAGGAAGGTTGAAATTAGCAATGATGTAACATTCGATGAAGATGTTTCCCTTAGAAAAGCAAGGGACCTTCCTCTGCCTCCTCCTCTTGAAGACAAGAGTGATGATATGGATATTCTAGAAGGTCCTTCTGTGCCTGAATTTGAGAAGGACATCGTTGATGATCCCATGGAACCTATGGACCCTTTCGATCCTGCTTCATGCAATCACCCTGCTAGGAAAATACCACTTTGTCTCAAGGACACTCCAAGATGCTGAGAAACATGCTGCTACTTGTGGAACTTTCAAGGAAAGCAAGAAACCATGCAGTTACCAAGCATATGTTGTAGCTATGAATTATATGATTCAAGTTGAACCAAGTCTTTGAAGAAGGCGTGGAGGAACAAGTCTGGAAGGATGCAATGGCCGAAGAATATCAGTCTATTATGAAAAATGATGTATTGGATATTGTGCGGAGACTAAAGGGAAGATCTGTGGTAACCTCCAAATGGCTCTATAAGATTAAGCATGGGGCTAATGGAAGCATTGAAAAATGCAAGGCAAGGTTTATATCCTGTGGATTCTCTCAAAAGGAGGGGAAGATTACAATGATATATTTGCTTTGGTGGTGTTGAAGCCCCGAAAATCAGGTCGACAACAAGGGGGATACCCACCCGGTCCGGACCTTGGTTGGCAGCTCCTTATCTGTTTGGTATAGCGGGTCCGACTGGGGATAACGGGACCAGTTTCCCGATCTGAGGGTGTGTGTGTGTGTGTAGAGTTGGATAATGTTGATCTAAGAGTACTTTAAAGCTAATTTAATTCAGATTCTTAAACTAACTCTATGCTATTGTAATCTATAATAAGAAACAACACATCTAATCTACGCTAACCCGGGATGTATATCTTCTATTATGCGATCTAAAGAGATTTCAAACAATAACTGGTAATAAAGATCATTCAGCTATCATAAGAATAGAAATCAATTAAGATAAACCACTTGGCATAAGAAGTTAGGCAAAACAGTTGTGAACAGCATATCGCATAATAAGTTATTCATATATCAGACATAAATAAATGACTCCACCGTACAGAAGTGCCAAATGGTAACTCATACATTCATGCAGTAACATATAACAACTGAAACTGTAATACTTAAAAGACTATAAGCAGAAGTAGCCAAGAGATAAAAGTACCATTTATGACTAATCCTACTCACAAACTTCAAGCAAAAACAATTTATCTCTACTTGTTCTAACATCTACTAAGAGTACAAAAGTGCAACATCAGTAGCAGACATCAAATGCAAATGCAAATAAATCTTGATCCATCCATTCATCAAAACCTCCTCTGAGGGTGCAGAAGTGCATGTTCCGAGGACAAGTTTTTGACAAATCTCTGGACCCTTCTCTAAATGCATGAGAAAGATTTAAATACTGCTAACTAATTAACTTAATTACATAAATTTAGGATACGGTTTTAAATGACTGCCCTTCTGATAAAGCAAAACTATTTCTAAAAATTGAATCTAATTCTAAACTATTTCTGTATTTGCTCCTTAGTGCTGCAAGCACGCAACATTCGCCATGGGAAGAGTCGGCTGGTTGCTTTCCTCTTCCGTTTGAGCTATGAAAATAGAAATAACAAGCGCTGGCACCACTTTCTGGTAAACTAGAAGATATTTTCGAGAATCTTCCTCTTGCTGGGTGAGTTTATTGCGTGTATACTTGGTAATGACCCAAATTTCTCTTAAACTGATTCTGCTTTTGCTATTTCGGTTTCCGGCCTTGCGGATGACTGAAAAAGTTAGGGACCTTACTCTCTGAATAATTTTCTGCATCGAAAATTGCCTCCGTTCTTCATCCCAGGCTTTTCTGGTGCGTAAGCTTTAGGTTTTTTGTAAACATGCTGCTTTTGTGCGTCTTTGACTCTGAGCTTTAGGTGGCTTATTGACATCAACACCTGTTGAGTGATACTCTGGAATCTGTAGTCCTGTCACATGCGACATCCGTTTCTGAAGGGATATCTTCTCTGTTCTCCGAGCATTGATGCTTTCCCCTTTTCCTTAGATGTTTCCTGCACATTGATTTATGTTATTTCCTGTCTTACAGTTTACGCAAAGGAAAAGAGTAGTGATAATAAAGATTGACATGAAAGCTTTAAGCTCTTATGAATATATAATCATGACATCTGTAGCGAACTGACTCTTCGAAAAACACGAGACTGTCCTTCCTGAATACTTTGGCGTACAATCATTAATTTTTTTTAAGGCGCGCGCCCAATTTTGTTTGACGGATAGTTTTCCATTGAATACTGCACCGAGAAAAATTTGCGATGGGCGATTTCTGCGACTCGCATCGTAGCATTGCGGGTCGCATCGTTAAGATGTGTTATCGCAGAAATCATGATCACGAATTTTCGCAAATCGCATTTATCGCAGATCGCAACATCGTAGATTTAGTCGTTCAGTCATTGTGTGCTACTTATGCGATGTTGCGATATGCGACGTCGCATATCGACCGTCGGAGATTTCTTAAGTTTTTTCATTTAAGAGCGTTTCATAATGAATGCGATGCGATGAATTTCGCGTCGCTTCTTCGTAGTCTACTGTGCTCATAAGAAAAAAGTTTCATTTTTTTTTTTGTTGCGATAAAGTTTTAAGGAGTTAAATACAAAAATTTTATCAAATGTTTATTTGGATTTTCTATTAAGGGTCCCCATTTGCTTGGTGTTATTGCTAATATCAAACAAAGAGGGGGGTTGTTGGTGGCCACAACAGGTGGCACGATATACAACCATTCGTTCGATAGTAGCCCTTGTTGCAAGTCAAGGATGGACTCTTTATCAAATGGATGTGAAGACTGCTTTCTTACATGGTTTGCTGCAAGAAGAATTGTATGTAGAACAACCTCTAGGATTTGAAGTTTATGTCAGAAAGACCCATGTATGCCAATTGAAGAAAGCTCTCTATGGATTGAAGCAAGCTCCCCGTGCTTGGTATGCTCGTATCGACAACTACTTGATAAAGTTGGGATTCACAAGGAGTAATGCTGATCCAAACTTGTACTTCAAAACAATCCAAGGTATGCCTTTCATTTTGGTATTATATGTTGATGACTTATTCATGACAAGGGCAAACCCTCTCATTCTAGAATGTAAGAGAAAGTTGGCTTCCGAATTCGAGATGAAAGACCTTGGTTTGATGCAATATTTCCTGGGACTAGAAGTATGGCAAAAGCTGGGTGAGATTTTCCTTTCACAAGGAAAGTATGGCATGGTTGAGTGCAAATCCTTGCCTACACCTATGGAGATGAATTTCAAGAAGCTGTGTGGAGAAACCATTAGACTGGACCTAGCAAACCCTTCTGAGTATAGACAATTGGTTGGTGCACTGATGTTTTTTGTAAATACTCGCCTCGACATATGTTTTGCAGTTAACACCTTGTGCCAATTTATGGCTGGGCCTCACCATGTACATTGAGTTGCTGCCAAGCATGTGTTGAGATTTCTACTTGGGACTATTAACCTTGGATGGATTGAGATATGCTAGCTGGATTCATTTGCAGCATAGCTGTCCAGATTCTTGGGTTAACTGGTTGGTTGATAGGGGGCCTTTGACCACTTTTCTGGATATAAGGGGGTTCTCTCTAATTTGGTAGAGAGGGAGACCAATTTGAACATTATTCTCGGTGACAATACCACTCATCTCGTAATGGGCTTTGGTTTTGGCAAATTTCACTTGAACTGTGGGGAACCTATCTTGCTTCATGATGTATTATATGTGTTGGGATTGAAGAAGAATTTGGTTTCGATATCCTACTTTAGAGGATAAAGGAATGAGGGTTACATTCATTAAAGCAAAAGTACTCACTTGGCCTGTTGAATCCTATATGAGAAATGCCTTCACATTGGGATCTAGGTTTGAAGGACTCTATAGAGTACTGGAAGACATCTCTTAGCTATGGTCCATAATACAAATCATCAAAGCGATTTGTGGCACCAAAGACTGACCCATCTGCATTATAATGCTCTTCCAAAATTAAAGAAGTTGGTCTTCGGGATCCCCGATGTTCAAGCTCAACAAGATGGAGTATGCCTTGGATGTGCTAGTGGAAAGAAGACAAGGGGATCATTCCCCACTAGCGAAAACAAGACGAAATACATCCTTCATCTCATTCATTCTGATATATGTAGTCCAATGCCCGTGCATTCTCTTTGGGGTCATCTTTATTACATCACCTTCATCGACGATTTCTTAAGGAAGAGATGGATATACTATTTGAAGCACAAGGACGAGGCATTCGAAATATTCGAGGAATTCAAAGCTTTGGTTAAAAATCATACAAGGAAGAATATAAAGATGTTTAGGTCCGACAACAACAGGGAATACATCTTAAATGAATTTATAGACTTTTGCAAGAAGGAAAGAATTAAGAAGGAGACCATTGTGCCCTACAATTGATAGAAAAATGGAGTGGCTGAGAGAAAGAACAGGTCTTGTTGCACACATTTTGTCAAAGTTCCAATGACGCAGTTGTCCCATAGTTTCAAAGGATCAAAGACCAACAACCATCAACTTTTTGAGTCATTGTAAAGTCATTCTTCAAAATTTGTAATGTAAATGATGCTAGTAAGATGGTGCATATATGTTACAACATAGGTAAGTCTATAATTTTGGCGACACATTTCATCCTAGGAGGTTTTTCGTCTCACTGATTTATATGTGTTTCTAAACGTGGATGATTGACAGAGTTTTTCCCTCTAGCCTCACCCCAAAGCTAGGGTTTAAATTATCGTTAAAGTCTTAGGTGAAGCCTAGTGTTTTAGTCAAGTCTTTTGTAAGAATGATTTGGGAATAACTTAAGCTAATTGACTAAATTATTTTATTACAAGTTATTTGGTCTACTAGATCATATTGTGTCGCAGCACTGTGTGTGTATTTTGATGGTCTATAACGAACGAGTATTCCCCCTTTGAGGGTTGAATTTGTAAAATCCTATGTAAAAAAATATTTTAGTGCATGGCCCCTCATACTTAGACACTATGGCTAAAATATTTGAGGGAGGAAAAATAATTAATCCCCTCAATTGTCAATTAATTATTTTTTCTGGGAAAAAAATTTAATCATAAGCCAGAAAATTAATTAATTAGAGTAAAAAAATTAAAATGTTAGAGAAATTAAATTCTCCAAGTGGAAAAACTCGCGGGTCTTGAAAAAATTAATTTTTGGAGGTCCCTCACCAAGGGAATATTGGAAATTTCAAGAAAAAATGGACCCTTGGCCTTGGTGGTTGAGTCAAAGTCAATTTTTTGAGGGAATTAGATCAAAATAATTATTTTTGAGCTAATAAAAAATGGTTTTAATGAGAAATTCGAAAGTTCCTCAAAAATAAGTATTTTCGACGACAAAGATTAAATGTTGATCAAGGATCTATCAATGGTCGAGATTATTATGATGGAGATCAAGCTAACTAGCCTTTATTTTCCACTTGGAGGATTTATCTATAAATTAGAGGTCATTTGTGTCTCAATCTAACTGATTTTTGGCTAGTGTAACTTTGTAAAAGCTGATGTGAAGCTACTGTCCCAATGGGAACATTTTGATAATCATAATAAAAGACTTTGGGGTGCAGTTGATGGTGTCTTTGTCTCGCTGATTTGTGGTATGTGCTAGGTACAGACATTCTTATATTGTGCTTTAAAATTTAATTGAATCATTATTTCATTGTAGATGATAAGAACATTCTATTGGTAAGTTTTGGGTTGATCTTAGGTGATCCGTTTCATTGTATGTTCTAATGATTTATTCTTGAGAAAAATATATAGAGTTTTCAGGTTCCCCATCCTTTGGGCTCCAAGTTCACAAACTGTGGACACAGGCTGACCATGTTTGGATTTTGAATATATTATATGATTTTCTAACTTCGCTAAGGTTGTGGTTTGGCATTTATTTTTTGAAATACATTTAGCCATTGTCAAAATTTACAAAAAATTTATTCTAAAAAATTCTTCTAAGCATTGTACACTTGTATATTTTGTATAATTATTTTAATTTCTAACCCTTGTTTTGCGGTTGGGGTTTTTTCTGGGGTTTTGGGATTTTAAATTTTTGTATATATTGAAGTTTTGGGATATTGTATATTTATTTGTGCAGGTGAATCAAAGGAAAATTGTTGGATTAGAGCTAGATCTAGGTTGAGGGTAAGATCTAGCCTCTATAAATTTTTGTCGGGCCAACAATTGGAGAATTTTGCAGAAATTGAAGATCTGAAGCAATTTTTTTTTTTGGGCATGGGTTTCAAGTTATTTTTAGACTTCCAAGGCCCAACGTCTTCCTCCTAGTCTCAACGTCAACCCTCTAGCCCCCGTGTCAGCCTTTTTTGGCCCTATTAAGCCTGGCCATGAGGCCTAAAGGCCTCGACCTCCCTCCTTATGCCTTCGCTTGGCATTCGCCCTCCTTCGTCTTCCCTTTTCTCCCCTTATTCCTCCTCCACAGATCCTTCCTGCCCTCCGTCTCCCTTTCGACCCTCCTTCAGTCCTTGCCGTGCGCCTTAGGCCTCTTGGCCTCCGCTATACCCTTTGCTGTAGGTCTCATTGAGGCCTCAACCCTAGGCTGCAACCCCTTAAGGCCTTGCGGCCCCTTCCTCAACATGGACGATAACCTTTAAGGCTTGCCGTGGGCCCACCTAGGCCCTCCCTCCTCTGTTGTGGGGTTTTCTAGGCCTCTAGGCCTTAGCCACAGGCGTACAAGGCCTTTCTTCCTTCCCTTTTGCCCCCTCTTAGCCCTTATTTGCCCTCATTCATCCTTCAGTTGGTCATTTGATTTCTGGACTAAATATTGGTGGGTTTTGCAGGAGAAATTGGCTCAAAGTTTGGTGTTTGCAGGTGCTCCAAACATTGGAATTTTTTTGGCAAATTGGGCAAGTGATCATCTAGGCCTAGAGGTAGGGGGTTTGATTTCTAAACCATATTTTCTCTCACTGTTTACTACAGCTCTCTGAATACATTCATAACAATGACTAAATTTAAAATTTAAATGCTCGAAAAATCACATATAAGCTGCCTAAATGCACTAAGAAATTCATAGTATAAGTTTACTAGTCATTTTGTGAATTGGGCATTGTTTCTTGGGCATAAATCTAACTGATTTGTTGACTGAATATCTCTGCATCACAAGTGTGATCAGATCTGATAATTACATCATAAAGGGCTAAAGAATCTAAAATTTCAGTTTGATAAGTTTGTTTTGGATTCGACAATTGTTTGGCACATTTTGGCACACATTCTCATATTGGCGGCTCACTGTTTTCACAATTGTCTTATTGCTGTCATAAGTGCATTGAAATCTGATATAACACTGAAAAATACATCATAAGAAGGTTGGTTAGCTTATATTTTTGTTTGGCAAGTCATTGGGTGTCTCATTGCTCATATTTGGTTCATACATGCTTGTCATTTTTGGATCTAGAGTGATTTTACTTGCTGCTGTCCTAAAGGCATAATAATTGCTCATCTGAATGTGATTGGGACATAAGTGACTTGAGAAATTTCGTTGCTCATACTCCATTGATAATAATTGTTCCTTGTTTCATGGTTTCATGTGCTATTAGGTTGCTAGCATTGATATTTGGAATCTAACATTGTGTTTCTTGTGAGTTTCATAAGTATCAAAGCTCATCTCTTTATAAGTTCACTCTCTCTAAAGCACACTGATCTAAATAATCTTGCTCTCTCTTTGAGTAATCATCATTGGACATTAGTATCTAATTGTGTCTTCCTTTCTAATCAAAAGAGCCTTGGTGAATATTGTTTTCATTATTGCTTCTTTGGTGAATGATAATCTCATTAAGATCTAAATGCTCTTTATTTGAAATCTTTGGATTGGCATTAAAGTAACTTGTTTTTCTCAATTGACATTCTAATTGGTGTTCTTTGCTTAAAGGCCACTAATCCAATTGAGTATCTTGTGATTGTTGGTATTAAGTAATATTGGCATAAGCATTTATCTTGTTGAAATATCTTGAATTGTCTCAAGAAATTGTCATCAACATTTCATATTTAATCATTAAAGTGGATAAGTGCTTTGAATTGCTATCAATTACATTGTCTAAGCATCTCGTGGAAGGTAATTTGTCTTAAGTTGAATTGATCTGTTGTTGAGTATCGACACTTGATAATTTGACACATACTTGGTGATAAGATTGTCTTTCCATTTATTTCTGAGTACTCTTATCATAAAGGTTAATCATAACCAAAATACTTAAGCATTAAGTAATCTTAGCATAATAAATCACTCATACACCTTGCATAAGCATTCTAAGTCTAGTTGCATTAATAACATACCTCAAATCATAAGCTTGATTGATAGACATCTGGGCCAACCTTTCTCAATTTAGTTGGAGGAATTCAACACCTTTTTAGTGGTTAACACGGTGACCTTGCAGTCGTCAGAGCCATAGTCTTTGCAGCGCAGGAGGCATCGGGTGGTTGGAGCACAAAGGGAGGTATGGTTAATCTAGCCTTTGCTTGCTTCCTGTTGGCTTCCATCCCACAAAATACTCTAAAGACTGGTTCAAAACAATTAGAGGAAGGTCTTACTTAGAATAGACATATATCTAAAGGTAACCAAGATTCTTGCATCACACTTAGGCCTTAGGATTTGCATAGCATATAAGTTAGTGAAGCATCCAAGCAACGATTGTCCATCCAGTTACTTGGTCTTTAATTAATAATAAGCAAGAAGTTAACTCCATAAGGCATTGATCTCACATATAAATTTAATCTAATCCTTAAATCTTGTTTAAATTAACCAAGTAGCTAGGCCAGTCAATTGTGTCTCCCAGATTCGTTGGTTGCCAATTTGTCCTTCATCTTCACATTTCCATAAGGCCTACCCCCCATAGTCTACTGTTGGAAGACAGCTAGAATGGAGAGTTTGGGGATCAGAGTGACAATCCACGACCTAAGTTGTCATCGTAGTGCCTGTATAGTATGAGCGACAACAAATCCATTGTAGAAGCTGCTTGAGCCATGCTCCATGATCAAAAGCTGCCAAAGTTCCTTTGGGCTGAAGCAACAAACACATCAATATATGTTCAAAACAGGTTGCCTCATCAAGCTTTGGACAACAAGACTCTCGAGGAAGTATTCACAAGTGTCAAGCTCGATATTGGTCATCTCCGAATTTTTGGCTGCCCCGTATACTTCCATGTGCTGAAGGACAAAAGAAACAACCTAGAAGCTACATGAAGGAAAGGTACGTTTGTTGGATATAGTGAAGATTCTAAAGCATTTAGAATATATATTTATGGTCAAAGGAAGGTTGAAATTAGCAGGGATGTAACATTCAATGAAGATGTTGTCCTTAGAAAAGCAAGGGACCAACCTCCGCCTCCTCCCCTTGAAGACAATATGATGATATGGATATTCTAGAAGGTCCTTCTGTGCCCGACTCTTAGAAGGACATTGTTGACGATCCCATGGAGCCTATGGACCCTTTGGATCCTTCTTCATACGATCCCCATACAAGGAAAAAACCACTTTGGCTCAAGGACACTCTACAAGGTGCTGAGAAACATGTTGTTGCTCGTGGAACTTCTAGGGAAAGCAAGAAGCCATACAAGTACCAAGCATATGTTGTAGCTATGAACAATATGATTCAAGCTAATCCAAGTACTTTTGAAGAAGTCGTGGAGGAACAATTCTGGAAGTATGCAATGGTCGAAGAATATGAGTCTATTATGAAAAATGATGTATGGGATATTGTACCGAGACCAAAGGGAAGATTTGTGGCAACCTCCAAATGGCTATATAAGATTAAGCATGGGGCTGATGGAAGCATCGAAAAATACAAGGCAAGGTTTGTACCCTGTCGATTCTTTCAAAAAGAGGGAGAAGATTACGATGGTATATTTGCTCTGGTGGCACGATATACAACCATTCGTTTGATAGTAGCACTTACTGCAAGTTAGGGATGGACTCTTCATCAAATGGATGTGAAGACTACTTTCTTACATGGTTTGCTGCAAGAAGAAGTGTACGTAGAACAACCTCTAGGATTTGAAGTTTATGACAGGAAGACACATGTATGCCGATTGAAGAAAGCTCTGTGTGGATTGGAGCAAGCACCTCGTGCTTGGTATGCTCGTATCGACAACTACTTGATAAAGTTGGGATTCACAAGGAGCAACGCTGATCCAAACTTGTACTTCAAAACAATCCAAGGTATGCCTCTCATTTTGGTATTATATGTTGATGACTTATTCATGACAGGTACAGACCCTCTCATTCTAGAATGTAAGAGGAAGTTGGCTTACAAATTTGAGATGAAAGAGCTTGGTTTGATGCACTACTTCTTGGGACTAGAAGTATGGCAAAAGCCGGGTGAGATTTGGTTGAGAAATCTAGGGCATTAGCATTAGGTGATTTCCCTTCTATTAGTAACTGCTTGTGAATGCTTTTTACTTGTTTAGATTAGGATATTCTTCATGTTGGATTATTAGTGTTCTTCTTCATCAAACAGTAACCAATGCATGAACATAATATACAAGAGACAACAAGTAGGTTATGAGCCAGGGCGAAAACCTCTCATTCTTGAGAGGAAAACCCGCACAAATTCTTCTATAGATTCCAATTGAAGAATACCAAGACCAAGACCAAGATCCCTGACCTATTAGCCACTCCATGATCAAGACATGAGTCCTCTTCTGCTTTTGTCTTCTAGATTCCTCTTCCACTGCTCAGAGTACATCCCTAGAGACCTTCACTGTGATAGCAATGAGAGAGCTCCAAAATCCATCACTGTAATATCATTAAAGACTTCATCACTGTACTGTAATCATGTCCAAATTGTAGCATCATTGACACTGTGACTTGAGCGAGGTTAGCACTGGATCCTTCTCCCTGTGGTAGCACAGAGACCTCTTTATCTAAACAGAAATTGAACTAAACATAGTCTTCTTATCTTACAAGTAGTGGACTCTACTCAACACTGAAACAATGTCACTGCATTCTCCTATATGAACTTGTCTTCTGCACTAGGCCATCCGAATTATTCACTGTTTTTGTCTTCCGAAATCATAGTGAGAGACAACCGAATTTCTGACTGTAGTTTCTACTCAGAAAGACCAAAACTTCTTCTTCACTGTTACTGTGATCTCTAGGTAAGAGGGATCCAAATTCCCTTACAGAACTGAAGCATGCATCCTTGTAGTTTTCACCGAAACAGAGGTAACCAGTGTCTCTTTTCCTTCTCTCGAAATTCAGAGATATGCGAATATCTTTCTCTGTCTTTATGCGAAGAGCCTAGCCTCTTATATATAGTGGTTTGTCCATATACTCAAGCCGACATGAGCATTCGAATGGGTGGGTCTCCTTAATGTGAGTCGACATGAATTTGTCATCGATATAGAAGCCGACGTCAAGTGAAGAGGATTGTGCTTGTTATTTGAGGGCTTTCTAGACACTTAGTTGACTCATATACATTTTACATATGCTTAAGAAGAGCTCTTCATACATGACATTAATTATTTGATCTTAATGAGAAATCCTAAAGCTCTCAATGGGAGCCAAAATCACTTGCTCGTGAAACCCATGAAGCAATGCTTACAAAAATAATTTTATTTTCTTCATTACTTTATTTACGAAAGTCATAATTACATGTCATTATGAAGACCGAACCTAGTTACACTTTTCAACGCTCGCTCTTAACTAGGGAGGTATTCATAACAGTGTTATTGACACCGAACCAGTTCCGGCAAAACTGGTCGGTCCAACCGGTTTGGAGGCCTTCCGAACCAAAAATGACCGGTTCGGTATTGAATCGGTCCGGACCGTTCCAAACTGGTAGTGCGCGGGCCCCATGGCCGCGTGGACAGGTAGGCCAAAAATTCAAATTTTGTTTTTGTTTTTGTTTTTGTTTTTGTTTTTTTATATAATATTATTTTTCCTAAATTCTAAACCAAATCTAGCCCCTGCCCTAAAACTATCTAAACACCCCCACTCCCTCTATTCTACTCACTATTCATTCGAGTCTCTTGCATTTTTTGAGCTAAGTTCGGTGAGGAGAATTTGGAGAGTTTTTTGCAGGGTTGTTCCGAGGGAGATTTTTTGCAGATTTGAAGAGCTGATTGGAGTCTTGGAGAGCTATTGGGTTGAAATATTTCTGAGCTGCTTCAAAGATTTATCTTTTCCCAGAGATTTTTGGGTTTTCTTCAATGGTTTTTGCAATTGGTGGAACATTTTATTTTGTTTTGTTGGGGTTGCTAAATAGCTGATTTTGGAGCTGATTTTCTCCTAAATATTTAGAGGGCAAATCAAGGAAATTACAACTCTTTTTCTTTTCTTCTATTTTTCTCTAAAAAATCAACTATTTTTTTCCCATAAAAATTTAAAACCCTAGTGTTTTTATGTAGATTTGTAGGGGTTGTTCTGGAACTGATTTTCTTTAGCAAATTAAGAAGGAAATACAAGGTATTTTTTTCTACCATTAATGTTCTATTTTTCTTCTCTTAAAATTTTAAAAGCCCAGTTTTTTATGCAGAATTTAGAATTTTAGATTTCTTTTATTTTTTTCTCAAAAAATATTGTAATTTGCAGGGTTATTTTAAGAGATTTCATTGGAAAATTTTTGAAGGAGATTTTGGAGCTAATTGAAGAATTTATTTTTAGCTTGGTTGGAGCTTCTTCTCTTCTCAATATTTACAGATCTTCTCCAAGTATTTCATTGTTTCTACTCCTCTTTTATTTTTCTCTAAAAAATGTGATAAAATTCTAAAAACCATGGGTTTTCTATGTAGATTTTTCTATTCTTCCCCATGGTCCCCAAAAACAAGAATGATCTAGCTTGGGTTCACTGTCATTTAAATGAAAAAGGGGTAACAATCTGCAGCTATTGTGGTAAAGAAGTTAAGGGTGGGGGGATCCATGGAATCAAAGAACACCTAGCATATTGGAGAGGGCAAGTAATACCTTGTGAAAATGTCTTTGATGATCTCAAAGCAGAGATGGAAAGTTTAATTGAATCTTACAATGAAGAAAGGGGAAAAGAGACTTAAAAAAGATATAGCCAAAAGTCATAAGGATGATGCCATGTATAGTGACCCTAATTTTGAAGCACATGTGCCCAGTTTTGAAGAATCCTCTAGTTTCCCTTCTAAAGTTGGAGAGGGTAGTTCAAGTGGTTTAAACTTGAAGAGGACAACAATCCGTAAAGGGATTGACTCCTTCTTTGTACTCCGAACCACCCTTGGTTCTCAACCAACCGTTGATGCTAAATGGAAGAAAATAGAGAAGGAGGTTGCATATGAATGCATTGCTACATGGTGGTATGATGCAGACATACCTTTTAATGCTACTAATTCTGCATATTATCAGCCCATGATTGATGCTAGAACTTCATGTGGAGCTGGCTTCAATGACCTTAGCTTTTATGATATCAGGGTGCCACTTTTACAAAACGAGGCCCAAAGAATAGAAGAGTACTCTACAGAGTGCAAGCAATCATGGACCAAAACAGGATGCACAATTATGTCTGATGGATGGACTGATGGTAGATTTCGCACCATACTAAATTTCTTAATTGCTTGTCCAAAAGGTACTACGTTTCTCAAATCTGTTGATGCATCTGATCAGGTGAAAGATGCACAATTGCTATTTCAGTTTTTTGGATGAAGTAGTTATGAAAGTAGGGTCTAAAAATGTTGTACAAGTTATCACAGATAATGCCTCTAACTATGTTGTAGCGGGAAAGTTGTTGGAGGAAAAACACCCCACCATTTGGTGGTCTCCATGTGCAGCCCATTGTTTGGACCTCATGCTTGAGGATATTGGCAAAATTGAGTGGGTGAAGAAGTGTGTGGAAGATGCAAAATCCATAACCAGGTATATCTACAACCACTCATGGGTTTTGAACCTTATGAGAAAACACATTGGGGGTAAAGAGCTTGTTCGATTGACTGTCACACGATTTGCAACCAACTTCTTTTCGTTGTAATCCCTTGTTCAACAAAAAACAAACTTGAGGAAGATGTTTTCATGTGATGAATGGAATTCATCTAACTGGAGCAAAAAGGCAGAAGGGAAACATATGGTTGTTCAAGTATTCGACAAAATATTTTGGTCAAAGGTAGAGGAGATTGTGCTATTTAGTGAGCCTCTTGTCAGAGTTTTGCGGATGGTGGATAGTGATAAATCTGCTATTGGTTTTGTTTATGAGGCCATGGATCAGGCCAAGGAACAAGCAACATATGGGGATAAAAGACAATTACTTTCCTGTATGGAGAATCATTGATGAAAGATGGAACAAACAACTCCATAGACCTTTACATGCAGCCGACTACTACTTAAATCCAAGGTATGTAATTTTGGATTTCAATTCTCATTGCTTATAAGTTATAAGTTTTAACTTTTAGTTTTGTTGACTCAATGAATATGTTTTGTTTTTTGAATTTTGAAGGTACCATTACACTACCAATTTTGAGGCTGATGGGGAGGTTTTAGGGGGATTGTATAAATGCATTGAATGCATGATCCCAAATTCCAAGACTCGAGATCAAATTCATAGCAAGCTCTTGAATTTTAGTGAGAGTCTTGGTACATATGGAATTTCTATGGCTATAAGAAATAGAGCAAAGAGTCCCCCAGGTAAAAACTGTTAAAATTTGCAAATTTTTATATTAATAATTTACTCATTTGATTTCAACTTTCAAATTCATTTGCTAATACTTTTTCTCCTTCCACTCTTTTTGCAGCATATTGGTGGCAACAATTTGGTAGTGAATGTCCTTAATATAAAAAATTTGCAATTGGAATTTTGAGTTAGACATGTAGTGCTTCAGGGTGTGAGCGGAATTGGAGTGTGTTTGAGCTTATACACACTAAGAAGAGGAACCGTTTGGAGCAAAAGCGATTGAATGACATGGTTTTTATTCAGTACAACTTTAGGTTGAAGCGCAATCAATTGCTGAATAAAACCTCTGAAACAAGCAACATTGTCTTGGGTGACTTTGATCCAACATCAGACTGGGTTGTGGAGAGTCAACCAACATCATTTGACAATGAAGACCTTTCTTGGTTGGACTTGGACCCACCTCCACAGGATGCAGAGGCATAGATATCAGAAGCACCAGTAGTAGCTTCAGGACCAGGGGAATCAAGCCATAATACCATTGCAGACTTGGATGCTACTCATTCTTTAGATGAGGATGAGGAGGATGATGATTGATGATTTGATCATTGATTTGCTATAGCTGTAGCTTGTAGCATTGTAGGATGTAGTATAATACTATGATCTAGCATGTTATTTTGGACTATAAAGGCCTTTTAGAGCCTGCTTCTTGATGAGTGTAGCATTTTTGTTCAACAATGTTTTGCGCTAAGTGCTATTTTGGTTATATGCACTATTACTTGCTATATAAATGAGAACTTTTGCATATTTGTGTATAAATGGTTTAGATTCATATGGATGTACATGAATATATCTGTTTTTCTTTAAAATATGAATATTTTATGTATTTTAGGTAAACCGGTTTTGTTTGTTTGTTTTTCCGGTTCCGATCGGTTACCGGTCCACAAGGTTTTTCGGTTCGATGACCAGTTCGGTTTTGATAACATTGATTCATAATGGTACTTGTTCATTCTCAATCTGAAGAATTTCTCATAAGAAGAATTAGATTGGCAACTCATTTGGACAACATCATATCAACCAACATTGTTACATAGCAAGGTCTTGACTAACAACTTATCTCCACAAGATCTAAGCTCAATGCGGGCGAGATCACTGTCTCTCTCGGAACATACCCCACTCGGGTTCTTTCAGGGTATGTTCCATGAGGACTATTCTTATCTTGGATTCCCCAGTCCTCAAAGAATATCGGTCCTCCATGACTACTCTTCCATTGGTTGCCCTATCTCATCCCCAAAGAGTATTAGATGCCAAATGATTACCCAATCCTCCGTTCTGTCTTCCTAGGTGAAGACCAGAATGACATGTCTATCTCTCCCTCTCAAATAGGGAGGACATATTCCAGTAAAGGAATGCACTCGTTCCTACTAAAAAAGAAAGTACCTAAGCTCCCTCTTGGCTTAGGAATTTTCAAGTTTCTTCCAAGTAAGAAACTTCTTTTTCCGACTCCCTCTTAACTAGGGACCTACAACAACTCTTCAAGTGGAACGATTAGCTGCCTGAAGAACTCATCTCTTCTTTGATGTCATCAATTTCTTTTGTCAGGGAGCCTTTATCTTTCGGGGACTTATTCATAGGGTATAGACCATCCATCACTTTCATCCATGAGTTAGTCATGTCTTCATTTTTGTCATAAAGTGATCCATCAGATTTCCATCTGGCTTCGCTTCATGTCATTCAGCTTTCATGCCATATTTTTCAGAAGGATCTTACATCCTTCAATATTCTTCTCTTGGAAGTCATCCACAGATCTTCCCTTCGACAGTCCTACATAAGCCCATCCAGATATTAGTTCAAAAATAAGAGATGAACATTTAAATCAAAATTACCTTAGTGATGGTCTTTCATTATGACATCTTCTTGTAGGTATCAACATCGTGCATACATGTTGACACATTTCCCAAAGATATTCATTGTCAAGGGTCTCCATCCTTTTCCGACTCCTAACAGAGTCTTCATATCTTTCTGGGAGATATTCTAGTCAACTCTTCTTGGACTCGGATGTTGAATGCCTTTTACCTTTGTTGCATACTTTCACGATCTCTTCCTTTCTTTTCACACTTCATTCCCGGGAGCTTCCAATCAGAGTTCCTTAATTGTAGTCCACCACCTCATACTTCATATGATGACATATTATGTTGATTTCATCTAGTGTGACTTATGCCTTCTTGCATCATTTCATAGGAGGAGATCCTATCATGCTTCTCAAGCGAGAAGTCATGGTCCATGTTACCTGCAACCATACAACATGACCTTATAATATTAAATACAAGCATACATACCTCTTTAGGTCATCTAGCCTTCTTTCAACAACTTTCTTGATTGAAAAGATCTTCAACCCCTTGATCTGCTTCATCTCTCAGGTCATCATACCATTATCCCATGAACTTCACAAGTTGGAGTTCCTCATGAAACACTTGCTTCCTCTCTAGATTGGCAAATCCTTTAATGAGGATTCCATCCCGCATATCCTGATTCAACAATGTTTCCTCTTTTAACTGATGTATGACGAGACTTGTCCTGGATGACTTCTTCCTTTGATCTTTCAATGAGGTCACCAAGGCTCGAGCTATATCCTTCAAAGTTGACTATCAGACATCCTTCATGTTTCCTATGGTGATGTCACGAGCTCTTGTTTCTAATGCTTTCATGATGCCACAATGCATCTTATTATTTATTATAGCCATATTGTATAACATAAGATCTAGAAGCTATGTTAAGACCCTTTGTATGGGAGACTATCTCAGAAATAGTAGAGATCTCTTACTTCCTCTTTTCCTGGACTTCTTCTTTTTAGCTTCCTCCTCTTCTTTAGTGATATGGGCTTCTGCTCTTCTTTCGATATTGCCCCTTTAAGACAAACTTTTCTGTAATGTCCATAATTTTTACATCCAGAGCATTGAATCTCAGCTATGCCTTCTTTCTTTTTCTGAGGAACAAATTTCCAAACTTCCTTTTCCTTTCTGCAAAGGTTTGAGTCCTTTAACCTTCAACTCTTTTTTCCCTCAACTTGTCTTCTTCTATCTTGCATAGAAACTACAAGTTGTTGAATGAGGTAACTTTCTTATCCTTGTGGATATTTGTTACCTTGTTCATCAGTTAGTGCATTTAGAACAATGATGATTATCTTCTTATCATCTCTCCCAGATTTCGCAGTTGAGATCTTATGAAAATATCCCTTCATTCTTTGATACCTTCGATTTTGTGTGGATTAGATCTAAGTCATGTTACCTTCTTTATCGCATCTCTAGAGAATATTCATACGAGCTTATCATATACATCTCGTTGTCTCCAATATTGCTATATGAGGGGACCTTTCATAAGAATCCCTTTCCATGAATTCAAAGGAGGCCTTTTGATGTGTTTAATGACTTCACTTTCTTTGAGGACTATGCCTATCCTCCTTTTTCATGCAAGAAATTTCGATGACCCAACCAACTTATAGATCTCCTTGCAAGCACAAAGTCATTTTACCAAATTTAATTAAAGAATGAAAGATACTTACTTGACAAGTGAAGATTAAATCTTCTACTTGATCACTTTGATGATGGTTGAAGAAGATGTATTAGTGCTCCCTCTTGGATGATCTTCTTCCAAATGAAAATCCTCTCTTCAATAAAAAAGATTGCTCCTTTTATGATGACAAGGTCTTTTGATCTGGCTTCCTTTTGATGAGGATGATTTGCTGCTTTCTCGGATGATCTTCTTCAAGGACAAGGAGAAGATCCTTGCTTGCTTTATAACCTTGAAGATGATGACAATGCCTTCCCTTCAAGATACTTCGACTTCCTCGGTAGTGAATGAGTGCAAATCAGAATTGCTTCTAGGGTTTCGAATTTCTTCAAGATGATGTGATCTTTGTCTTTAAAGTTCTTCGAGCTACTTTGCTTTGTACTTGATGAGGGTCTTTGTAGTCTTTTGATGATGACTAGAGGATCCAAAAATCTTGTTGTTTGTAGACTGCTTCTTCGATCTAGGGTTTTATTCTTCAATGCAGATATTGATCTTTTTCATTGATAACCTTCAACTTGCTTAGATGCCTTTCTTGAAACTCGATCCTTGAGTGTCTCTTTGATTAGATGCCCTCCCTTTGACTTCAACACCTTAGCTCCCATACCATGTTGAGAAATCTAGGGCATTAGCATTTGGTGATTTCTCTTCTATTAATAACTGCTTGTGAATGCTTTTTACTTGTTTAGATTAGGATCTTCTTCATGTTAGATTATTAGTGTTCTTCTTCATCAAGCAGTAACCAATGCATGAACATAAATATACAAGAGACATAGCATGTAGGCTATGAGCTAGGGCCAAAACCTCTCCTTCTTGAGAGGAAACTTGCACAAATTATTGTTATAGAGATTCCAGTTGATGAATACCAAGACCAAGACCCTTGACCTATTACCACTTCATGATCAAGACACAGGTCCTCTTTGGCTTCTGTCTTCTAGATTCCTCTTCCATTGTTGAGATTACATCACTGGAGACCTTCACTGTGATAGCAATGAGAGAGCTCCAAAATCCATCACTGTAATATCATTAAAGACTTCATCACTGTACTGTAATCATGTCCAAACTGTAGCATCATTGAGACTGTGACTTGAGTGAGGTTAACACTCGATCCTTCTCCCTGTGGCAACACCGAGACTTCTTTATCTAAACAGAAATTGAATTGAAACATAGTCTTCTTATCTTACGAACAATGGACTCTCCTCAACATCAAAACAGTGTCACTGTATTCTCCTATATGAACTTGTCTTCTGCACTAGGCCACTCGAATGGAGGTATCCGAATTATTCACTATTTTTGTCTTCCGAAATCACAGGGAGAGACCACCGAATTTCTGATTGTAGTTTCTCCTCAAAAAGACCAAAACTTCTTCTTCGCTGTTACTGTGATCTCTAGATAAGAGGGATCCAAATTCCCTTACAGAACTGTTGCATGCATCCTTGTAGCCTTCACTGAAACAAAGGTAGTCTCTTTTCATCCAAAAATTCAGAGATATGCGAAGATCTTTCTCTGTCTTTATGCGAAGAGCCTAGCCTCTTATATATAGTGGTTCGTCCATATACTCAAGCCGACATGAGCATTCGAATGGGTGGGTCTCCTTAATGTGAGCTGACATGAATTTGTCTCCGATATAGAAGCAGACATCAAGAGAAGAGGACTGTTCTTGTTATTGGAGGGCTTTCTAGACACTTAGTTGACTCATATACATTTTACATGTGCTTAAGAAGAGCTCTTCATACATGACATTTATTCTTTGACCTTAATGACAAATCCTAAGGCTATCAATGGGAGCCATCTAAAATAAAATCACTTGCTCATGAAACCCATGAAGCAAGGCTTACAAAAATAATTTTATTTTCCTCACTACATTATTTACAAAAGTCACAATTACATGTCATTATGAAGACTGAACCTAGTTACACTTTTCAACAGATTTTCCTTTCACAAGGAAAATATGTTGTGAAACTTCTAAAGAGATTTGGCATGGTTGAGTGCAAATCTTTGCCTACACCTACGGAGATGAATTTCAAGACGTTGTGTGGAGAAGCTGTTGGACTGGACCTAGCAAACCCTTTTGAGTATAGACAATTGGTTGGTGCACTGATTTTTCTTGTAAATACTCACCTCGACATATGTTTTGCAGTTAACACCTTGAGCCAGTTTATGACTGAGCCTCATCATGTACATTGGGTCATTGCCAAGCATGTGTTGAGATATCTACATGGGACTATTAACCTTGGATTGAGATATGCTGCTGGAGATGTTAGACTACATGGATAATAGATATATAGATGCATATTGGGCTGGCAATGTTGTCGATGGGAAGAGTACTTTCGGACGCTGTTTTAGTCTTGGGATTTGCCATGATATCGTGGATGAGCAGGAAGCATAAATACGTGGCCCTTAACGCTGTTGTGGCTGAGTATATTGCAACTAGCCTTGCGAGTTGTGAAGTAGTTTAGTTGAGGAAGCTCTGTGGAGAGTTATTTGAGCAGGTTTTGGGCACTACAATTATCTATTGCGACAACAAGAGTGGGATTTGTTTTTCAGAGAATCCTATTTTTTCACGACAAGTACAAGCATATAGAGATTATATATCATTTTATCCGAGACATGGTGTAGAGAGGAGCAGTGAAACTTCTTCACATTTCGACAGATGAGCAGATAACTGACATCCTCACTAAGCTTTTGCCGAAGGGGAAGTTCTTGGTCTTCAGGGAGCAGCTTGGATTGGTTGAGATGACCCTTTCAAATAACGGTCCTAGCTGATCAAGAACATCGAGCAACGCTCTTCCCCCCTAGTTGAGCTCTCAGGGTGAGGAATGGAGCTATAGGGCTCCTAGGTATGAGAGACCTCTGACCGATAGGATGTTGAGACCTGGGATCTCCCCTAGTCAGAGTATGCCCCAGTTAGCGTCCTGCCCACTCTGTCAGATAACCTCTCCCATCTGGCCAATGGGTTGAGGGACTTGGGATAGAGTGTGATCCCTACCCCTTGTAGTAGGTGGATCTCACCCAAGTTGTTGGATGCATGTGTTCTACCATCTAACTCTTCAGGGTTAAGATGGATGATCAGGGACAATAGGGTACAATGTGATCCTTACGTTGATCTCACCTATTGTCAGGGACTTTGGGATAGAGTCTGATCCCTACGCTTTGGGTAGGTTGGTCTCGCCCATTGTCTTTGGTTAAGAGTGGTAGCCTTGGCTGCCCAATGATGATGATGGTGATTCTGGGTGGTAACAGAGTCTCCCTGATGGTGATAGAGATAGCGTGGTAGTTGGAGCTCCCCTGCAACATTTCTTCTTCTTTAAATTCGAGAATGTTCAACGTGAGATGAACAGAGACAAGCAAAGATGGTACATGATGACAAGATTACATGATGTTTGACAAACAAATATTGACAAGTGGAATTCTTCATAGTTGAGAGGAGTGTTAAATTATGCAACTAGGGTCAAATTCCACTTTGGACAACTCATTTAATTGAGATATTTATTGCATTGAATTCCTCTTTTATAGAGGACCAAAATCGACCTTAAGATCACTCAAATCGGACAAGGAGAAGTGTGTTTTTGAATTAAAACCCACTCGTGCAAATTATCAAGGTCGGCTACAACATCATGTAGGCTCATGAAGCCCAAAGGACATGGATTCATATAAATACAAGAGATCTCACAGCTCATTTGGCACTTCAGCAACTCACAGCACATTCTCTCTCCTCTTCCTATTGGTTTGTACAACTCAAAAGTGGAAGTTTTCTCTCACACGTGCGAAGGACAGATGGCTGATTTTGATTAGGCCGAATTGCAGCGCTGTTTCTGGGCGTTGAACAACGTTGTCTTGGGCATTATTGGGATGTTTTGACTGCCTTTTTGGGTGAATCGTTTATGTTCTTGTAGGCCACAATTGTTGGTGCTAAATTCAAGGCAATCTGTGCTACTTGACTAAAGCCCTAATGACAAACTTTGACCGCAAGCTACTCCTCTATGTTGACTTGTTTTGCTAAGAAGGTTGCAAAAATTGCTCCAGGACTGAGCTCCTTTGAAGACCATTTCACTACTGTCCTATCTCTGGTTAGGGCACACTTTGACAACAGTTGACTGCTGTTGACTTTAACAGATTTTAGGAAGATCAGATTTGACTACAGTTGACTTCATCTCTCTCTCGATATTTGCTTGGCATATTGACATTATTTGGATATTGAAATTGGATATTGGATGATATACTCTTTCTCTATTGAATGTCTGAAGTCAATCTAATAAGAAGAAGATTTGCAATGGTTTTCCTCATAGTGGGTTTTGCCCTCGTCATTGACCAAAATTTGTGTCTCTTGTCTCTAAGCTGTCTTTCAGTGTGCATTTGTTAAATTGTTCTATCTACTATTGCTCTATTGTTATTGGATAATTGAAGAAGTAAAATTGGATGCTATTGGATATCGTTGAAGTGTTAGTTGCAGCATAAAACAAATTGATGAAAAATTAACAGACTGCAGCTAGGGATTCCAAAGTGAAAATTGCAGACCTTAGAAGAAGTTGAAATCTAGCATCAAAAGGTCATTCTTGCAAGCCGAATTCATGAGAAGAAGAGTCCAAGCAAAGCGAAGGAGAGAAGCCTCTTAATTGTGCCCTAAACCTCTCACGCGTGCAAAGCAGTAATCATTGCAGGAAGTCGAAAATTGCATGCCGAAATTACAGTCAATGTTGTAGGTCTGAAATCTTGTTTAAAAGAGAAGTAGAAGTTGCTATAAGGCAAAGTTTGACTTGGGTTGGCTTTGCAAGAAGAAAGTACTTCAAGGAGAAGTTTGACTTGGTCTTGGAGGGGTCTTGGTCAAGGGTCATAGGTCTTGGAATTTGTTGTTTCAAGTTCTATAAGAAGAGAAGAATTCTTGTGGGTTTTCCTCTCAAGAGAAGAGGTTTTGGCCTTCGCTGATAGCTTATATCTTGTGTCCTCTTGTCTCATTATTTTTTTATTGTTTGGTAGTTGTTTGATGATATGAACGCTAATTATAATCAAGTGAAAGAAGAAGCTAATCAAGTTAAGGAAAAACACATCACAAGCAGTTATCAAAGAAGAGAAATCACTAAATCTAGCTGCCCCTAGATTTCTCAACATGGTATTAAAGCTTAGGTAACAAAATGAAGAAAAGGCAGCTTGAATATCATTATTGAAGAAGGATACATAAGGGCCGAGCACCACAGGAAATCAATAAGGAGGACTATCCCACTCATCATTTTGAAGGAAGGAACTAAGGAGTATTAAAGAAGACCTCAAAACCATAGCTCATTCAAAGAAGGGTTCTACACTTTAAGCATTGGGAAGCTCACTATCATCATCACAAGGAAAAGAAGGCCTCAAAGACCCTACCTCCACTCAAAAAAGGACTACACATTAGAAGCATCTTGAAGTCTCCACATACTAAGGAAGCAATAAGAAGCATTGCCATCATCATCAAAGACATCAAGGTGATCTCCCTCTCATTGAAGCAAGGATCACATATCAAGCATATTTGAAGAAAGACATCTCTAGAAGAAGTATTGTCATCTTCAAGGAAGGTATCATCATCAACTATCATCAAAACCAAAGAAGGCATCAAATTGAAGATATCATCATCAAAGAAACATCTTCACTTGACAAGTATGTACCTTTATGTCTATGTCTGAATCTACTATTAAAATGACTTCATTCTGCAAGGAGAGCAACAAATTGGTTGGGTCATCAAATTTCTTTGCATGGAAGAAGAGAACAGATTTGATCCTCATAGAAAATGAAGTCATTGGACATGTTAAGAGTTCAACCATCAAACCACCTAAAGAAGAAGCACAAGCTCTATCGAAATCAATGTTGTAGTTATTGTTATCGGGATATTATCGAAAAACGGAAAAAATCATAAAAATCGGGAAATAATCGGGAAAAAATCGTAAAATACAAAAAAATTCATTTTTTTTTCAATTTTTTTAATATTTAAAGCATCTACAACATAAAATAAATACATTGACACATAAATATGATAAAAGAACTAATATAAGATGTGTAATATCATTTCTAGTGCTACATCACACATAACAGTGAATCATGTCCTGAATAGTAAGTCCTGACTCCTGAGTCCCAACTCAGCCTCAAAATATCACAAAAAATATAATAATTGTATCTCATATCATTGAGTCATAATGTCATTATACAATGAAATGAATCAAATAACTAGAGTTTAATACCACTGATTTCCTTTGCCCCTCTTGCGAGAAAATGCAATAGCTTTCCCTTTCCCTCTAGATGTAGATGCCAATGAGTTGGCAGTGGACTCTGCTGTCTTTAGAGCTGAAGAACTAGGAGCTACAGAGGTAGACCAGTCCTCTACTAGTGACATGAGTAGCCTAGGTAGGTTGTGTCACCTCCTCATAAAAAAATCGGAGCAATAAATATATATATATATATATATTAATATATATAATATTATATATATATTTTTTTTTTTTTTATCCGCGATTTTTTCAAGTTATTGCGATTTTTTGTGAAAAAAAAATAACGTAAAAATTGGGCGATAATATCACCAAACTAAAAAAATCGCGATTTCATGATATTATTGCGATTTTCGCAACACTGATCGAAATATATGAAAGGGGAAATAATGGCTCAAAGCATCCTTATAGAATCAATCAAGGATTCCCTCATCCCTTATGCAGCAAAGGTGGACAGTTCAAAAGAAATCTATGATAAGTTAGTAGAATGGTTCTCCGTAAGCACTGTACGAGAAGTTATATCTTTGGGAACCAAACTATACAAGATGAAGTTATCAAAGGAAGACGGGATAGCCTGATACCTTATGAGGGTTATCACAAGTAAGAGACCAACTACAAGAGTTAGGGGAAATAATGTTTGACAAAGAAATGACCACCATTGTGCTCAATGCACTACCTAATGAATGCGGCAACTTTGTATCAAGCATGTATGGAAAGAAGGAAGCCAACACATTCAATGAACTTTGGTCATTAGGTAAAATTGAAGAAACCAGGTTGAAGGCAAAAAGCGATGTAGGATCAAATGAACAAGTTCAAGCATTTGTTGCCATGGCTAGGAGAAAAGGAAAGTTTGGTCCTCAGAAAAAGAAGAAGATGGATGTGTCAAATATTGCTATGGATGTCAGGAATGTGGGCATTTCAAGAGAGATTGTCCTAAACTCAAGAAGAACAACAAGAAAAGAAAAGAAAGGAATGAAGCCCATATTACCGAAGAAGTAGAAGAACCTGATGAGAAGAAATCCAAGAAAGAAGGGATAGATCTTCACTATTAAGGTCTCTTAGGTACATAGCAAGGAGAAGTAGGAGGTGAAAAGACTTCTACCATGGCGAAAAATTGTTGTCAGGATAAGAAGCATTATAAGTATGATATGATGCATCATATTAGAAAATGGCATCATTATTAGAATCATATGATTGAAGTAGAAAAGAGCTCATGACATCATTATAGAAGCTTGAAAGGATAGCTGAAAAAGATGTCTACATGGTTGTAACAGTCGTTATGATAGAAAGAAAGTTGCTCATGGTGTCCTCATTGAAAGCATGTAAAGGCAACCGAAGTAGTAGTATATATGGTTGGAAGAAAGTCATATAGCATGATAAAAGATAGAAAGAAATCATCATACATCGTCATCAATAGGAAGGAGCATTTGCAGGATGAGGATAATCAAGATTCTCCATTGGAATCTTCATTAGAAGGTTCACCTCTACTTAGAAGAAGCAAATGTCTCGTTGATAGTCTACATTCCACCTTGTGTAGGATCCATTGTTTAAAAGGATGATGTTATGATGACATAGGAGTGGAACATGTTAAGATGGTTGAAGTACTTTCAAGCAAGGAAAGGAAGTTGCTGAAGGATGTCTAGATGACCAAAAGGAGAAAAGATGTATGTATGTATTTGATAGATTAAGTCATGTCATCGTATAGTTGCAGATAACATGGTTGAATGTTTTATCTCATGAGCATGATCGAAAAAGAAGGTTCTCTTTCTTTAGAAAGATGCATGAAGGTATATACCTTGAACTAGTTCACACATTGATAATATGAAATCAACATAATATGTCCTCATATGGAATATGAGTTGATTGACAAAATGAAGGAACTATGTATAGAAGTTCCTGGGGAACAATATGTGAAGAAAGGGAGAAGAATTCATGGGAAATGCAACTATAAGACAAGATAAGTGATCAACATCCGATAACTAGAAGAATTAGCTTTGGCATCTCCATAGAAAATATATGAAGACTTTGATAAAGTTTGTAAAGGAAGGAGACCCTTGACATTGAAAGTGTTGGAGATGTGTGTACAAATATGCGGGATCTTGATGTTGCAAGAAGCAAATGTCATGATGAAAGGCCATCATAAAAGGTAACTTTGATTTGATGTTCATTTTTGATTTTTGAACATCTGGTTGGGTTGAAACAGGGCTACCGAAAGAGAGTTGTAGATGTCACCTACAACTAGTACCCATGAGAATGGATGGAAGATCTTCGAAGAAACATGACTTGGAAGAGGAAGCTATGTGAAGAAAAGCCAAATGTGGATTGGAAGATCACTTTCTGATGCAAAGAAGGATGACACGCCTATTGGTTCAACACTATGGTTCATTGAAAGGAAAGTGATGGATGGTTAATGCCCTACGAAGAAAATCTAGAAGATGAAAGCTCCATAATGATGAAGATGAAGTTCATGACATCGAAAGGGGGAGTTGTACGAGTATTTGATAGTACCATGATCTCCACCAAAGAGTAGATAGCTGCTATTGGTAACAAGTCCCTAGTTAAGAGGGAGCTTGGACAAGTCCTTGGGTAAGAGGGATCTTGGGTATATTCCTTTTTATAGGAATGAGCATACCTTCCCTAGTTGAGAGGGAGAGATAAACACATCATTTTTGTCTTCATGTTGTGAAGAAAGAATGGAGGATTGGGTAAGCATTTGAGATTGATTCCGATACTCTTTGAGGATGTGGTAGGGCATCCAATAGGTAAAAGTAGTCGAAGAGGAAATTCTTTGATTATGTGTTATTCCAAGATAGGAATTGTCTTAAAAAGGCATACCCTGTGAACACCTGGGTGGGGTATGTGCCTTGAGAGACAATGATGCTGGTGTCTATCAGTCATTGGCCTTGCCAACATTGTGCTCTGATCTTGTGGAGAGATAGAGCTGTTAGTCTAGGCCTTGTTATGTGGCAACGCTGGTTGGTATAATGAGATGCTCTGGCATAAGCTAAGGAAGTAGCTTATGAGATGGCTTACCAATTCGACTCTTCTTATGAGAATTCTTCAGTTTGAGAATGTCCAAGTACCTTGTATAGATTATGAATACCTCCCTAGTTAAGAGGGAGTCTTGAAATATGTAAGTAGGTTCGATCTTCATAATGACATGTAATCATGATTTTGTGTATTTGATGTAAAGAGAAATAAATTTATTATTGTTATTCTTGACGCATGGGTTTCATGTTCAAAGAAAATTTAGTTATAGGTCAAGCACCCATTGAGTGCTTCTAGTGCTTGTCATTGAGTTTACAAGTCAATTGAGTTAATGTCATGTATGAAAGACCTTTTTGGGCATGTTACATCTTGTAAAGAAAATTTATGTAAAGTCAAAAGTGTCAGATAGACCCTTTAAGACCTTGTCTTCATGCAAAGAACAAGTCCTCCTACAAGTAGCATCAAGTCGGCGTCATGGACAACCATACGACCTCCAAGGAAGACTATATATAAGGATGCATTAATCTCATTTGAAAGGCATCAATCCAGCTCACAAGAAGTTAGATTTATCAAGAAGAAAAAGACCTAGAAAGAGCGAAGAAGAGGAGAATCCAAGGAGGAGAAAAATCAAAGTTAAAAAGATTGTTTTTGGGCTAATATCTCTCACACATGTGGACTGTAGCTAGGGTTTCCATAGGGAAAATTGCAAACCTTAAAAGAAGTCGAAATCTAGCTTCAAAAGATCATTCTTGCAAGCTGAATTCATGAGGATAAGAGTCCAAGCAAAGCCAAGAAGAAAAGCCTCTTACCTCTCACACATGCAAAGTAACTGTGATTGTAGGAGGCCGAAAATTGCAAGGCCGAAATTACAGTCAAAGTTGCAAGTTCGAAATCTTGGTCAAAAGAGAAGTAGAAGCTGCTATAAGGCAAAGTTTGACTTGGGTTGACTTTGTAAGAAGAAAGTACTTCAAGGAGAAGTTTGAATTGGTCATGGAGGGGTCTTGGTCAAGGGTCATAGGTCTTGGAATTCGTCATTTGAAATTCTATAAGAAGAGAAGAATTCTTGTGTGTTTTCCTCTCAAGAGGAGAGGTTTTGGCTCTGGTTGATAGCCTATATCTTGTGTTCTTTTGTCTCATTATTTTTTTATTGTTTGGTAGTTGTTTGATGATATGAACACTAATTATAATCAAGTGAAAGAAGAAGCTAATCAAGTTAAGTAAAAACACATCACAAGCAGTTATCAAAGAAGAGAAATCACTTAATGTAGCTGCCCCTAGATTTCTCAACATTAAGATGGTTGGATGCTTCAAACTACTTTGCATTGGTTAAATTAATGATCTTTTTTCGCGCCATGTTTCATTTAGCTTCTAGAATGGTAATCTGCCTTTTCAGTTGAAAAAAGGTACCCATTGCTGTAGCAATTTGGGTAGTAACTTGATTCAAATTGGATCGTTATATTGTCATGCATGTTGGTGCTTTTAGAGTGGAACAAGTGGAGGAATCAAGGCACATTACTATTTTCAGTGGCAGGACCCAATTTGGCAAATTTGGATCTGAAACTTTTCAGAAGCATTTTGAAGCATCAAACAACGTTTTTTTGGGGTAAAACTTTGTCGCTTTAGCACAACACCTTTTTTTTCCTATTCTACACACAGTGACCTTTCCAATGGCACAAGAATCGCCTCAATCAGAATCTGTATGCAAAAGTTATGCCACTCGAAATTTGACCTTCCTATTTTGACCACCATAATTCGAGAGGATGCCACGTTAGCCCCATTACTTAGGGAAAAGGGGTTAGCCACATCATCATGATGAAGAAGACTCCAGAAGAGTCCATATTGTAACTCTACTTAAGAGTTGAGGGAGTCAAACCTAACCAGTAGTAGGTTATCGGGTTGTGATATAACCGAGCCATTAGGAGGAAAAGGGGTTCCATTCTTTTTGAGTGAATTTATTCCATAAACATGTTGAAAATGTAACTAGTGTCGGTCTTCATAATGTAATGTATAACAATCATTGATGTATTTATTATATTCATTATTATATTTATTTTTGGTCAAAGCATGTTCTTCATGCTTATAGAGTCAAAAAGAGTCAAAAATAATTTATTATGAGTCAAAGAAAATGTACTTGAGCCATGTTCCATTTGGACATTTGTAAGAAAAATAATTTTGAATTTTATTGAGTCAAAGTCCACCAAAAATTGTCAATTTGGCCTTCCTTGGGAACAACTCGGCCTAGGCCTCCAAGAGCCACCTATTCGACTTCCTATATTGAAGACAGTTCGATCACTTTGAGAACACACACTCACTCATCGCCATCCTCTGCACCCAACGAAGGAATAATAGGCCAAGAAGAGGAGAGAAAGAACTCACACATGTGGAGGAATTTTAGTGAAAGAAGGGCGGATTTCAGAGCTAGTTGCAGCGATGAATTTTAGAGCTTGTTGAGGGCCCAAAATATCAGGAGAGAAATTTCAGGAAAGTGACCAGTTTGACCTAAGTTGAATTTGACTTTGGAGGTGACTTGGAGGAGCGTTGGACTTGGAATTTTGGTGGCAATTCTGGTCTTGGTCTTGGTTTTGGATATTTCATTTTGATCTGATTCTATAAGAGAAGGATTGTTGGGTTTTCCTCCCGGTGGGGTTTTTCCCTAGCTTGGAGCCTAATTTTTGGTGTCTCTTGTCTCTCTGTTTTTCAGGGTTGCGGGGGAGTGGGCCCAACCTCTCGAACTCGCTCTTGAAGCACGCTCTGGGCGGGAGTGGATTGGGAACAACCCCAGAAGCATGCTCCCTAAATTTTTTTTGCTCCTGGCCAATTCAGGAGTGATAGAGGGAGCTATTGAAGATTGGAAACAAGAATTTGGCCCTAGTGTTGATATGCAGTTCATGGTAATGTTAAATTCTTAAAGTAAAAATGATATTCTCCTTTATCTTTCATTTTCATCCTTTTACTTAAATTTTTAACATTACGATGAAATGACTCAGGATGTTTGAGAGTGGTTCTGACTTCATTGGATTTCATATGGAGAAAGTAGAATTTTAGATCTCACTCAAAATCCAGCAAACTTATCATTTTTTTGGGATTTCGGGTTGGGGAGATTGCAATGTTTCCATTGGATTTTGTCATGTACTAGGGTATGGAACTTGTATTTAATCAAGAGCACCAAGCCCTTTATGTGGGGGAGACTGCCAATAATCAAGATCACCTAGGGTACTAGAGTATGGAACTTGTATTTAATCAGGAGCACCAAGGTCATTCGACTATGCAGGAGGAGACTCCCAATAAAGCATGAGACAAGAAATTAGAAATTTCTTGTGGCAAGAGGGTCAAGTAGTAGATAATAGATTTACTTGTTTTTTCTAGTTTCTAGTAATTTTTATAATTATTTTCTTTCATATTTATTATGGTATTTGTTGTAAACAATATATGACAATTTAAGTTTGAAGTTTGAAGTTGGCATTTATAATTCAATGGTAAATGGATTACGAATATGATTCTTTGTGAAAGTTGAAAGTTGAAACATTTCATGTCATGTTAGATATTCTTTGTTATCATTTGGTTACTTTGTAATGGTAATGGTAATGGTTACAAGTTACAACTTTTGTGATCAATGATGATAAATGTTATATATCGAATGTTGAAAGCTTGAAACTTTAATATTGATGAATCATGAGACTCAATATGTTGTATGTTATTAACTTGTGGATGTGGTTGATGAAGATTATAACTTCTATATGATTGAGGTTATATGGTTCAATCCATGTTTTTATGCTTTTTATATCTAATTCATCATTCTACATGCTTTTGTTGACATATATGCATCAAAATATATAAAAGTATATATTATATAAAAATTCCCTCCCGATTCGCTATCGAACTGGGAGCTTTTGGAAATGTCGCTCCCCACTCTTGCTTTGGCTCCAGCTTCCCGCTCCCGCTCCCGCTTCCCGCTTTCGCTCCCGCTCCCAAGTAACCTTGGTTTTTCCTGAAACATTGAACATTTTGTATAATTGCTTGATGAAGAACACTTAAAGAAGTAATAAGAATGTTGCTTTGGGGTAGCATCAGATGTGCTCTAGCCATGAAAATTGGTGGAGAGGCTAAAGCGCATGAGATCTCCAGGACCCAGAAATCGTATTGGAAAACTCCATTCGGAAGAAGAGTTATTAAAATAGTTAATATTTTTAATGAATTCTTAAGTCTAAACTTAGGAAAATAAAAATATTAATGGGTATAAATAAAGATAAGGATGAGAAGCTTCTAAGAGACGAAGATCAAGTCTATTTTAATCTGAGCTATTGATTAGGGACTTAATCTTCGCCGTTGATTCATCAACAGGAAAAGTATAAGAAAAGGCTTGAGGGTCAGTTGGAGATATATCGAGAGAGACTAGTCAATTCGATTTTTGGAGCAGGGCTTGTTGAGAAATTCGAACTAGAAGATTGCACTGCAGCAAGAGGTAGCAAGTACATAACAGAGAGGCAGGGTCAATGCCGGAGGACCAACGCAGAGGCCAGAGAGGCAAACGTAGAGCCACTTAGGAAGACGTAGAAGCAGTTGGACTACGCAATGAATGGAGGGCCTGCGTGGGTGACGCAGAGAGACCAAGTGCTAACACAGTGAGGCAGGGTGCTGACGTAGAGGGTCTGGGAGTTGCGCAGAGGCTAGTTTGACTGACGGTTGAGCCTAGGGGAGGTGCCGGAAGATTTATCTTTGTTGGACTTGGGCGAGCCAGTTTGGCACCCTAGTTGTACTCGAGAAAGACTGATTACTAAACTACTCTCCTGCACCGGTTTTTCCGGGGACAATTGTTCAAAAATAACTGTGTTGATGTGTTTGATTCTTGTGCATGTATTTTGTTTCTGTATAATGGTGTGATATATGCAGTAGAATTTATTTTAATATTTACTGAAGGGATTTCGTAAATAATTTATTGAAAAATAAGTAGGCAAAATAAATCAGTTGTTGCAGTAATAGAATGATATTAAATATCTTATATCACAAGTAATTATCAAGACAGAGAAATCAAACCTAAACTTGCTGTACTTGATTTCTCAACAAGATGAAGCAGAGTAGCTAGGAGGGATAACGAGAGAGCACACAGAGAGGATTTGTGCATTGTAGTAGCCCACGAGCCACAAACCTTACTTCTTTGTTTTCGCAACCATTTTTTGTTTAGAGAAAGTGTTAAAATTGGCAACTAGGGCCAAGCTCCACATGGGTCATCTTATTTATGAAAACTGATATATTTCTAGGATTCCTCTCTCAGAGAGGTGTAGGATTGATTTAAAGATCATCCGATTCTAACATGTACAAATGAAGTTATGAATTTATTTTGATTATGGTCAAATTGTCAAGGTCGGCCAACAAACTTATGTAGGCTCAGAAGCCCAATAGTCACGTCTATTCATCCTCAACGTTGCATATAAATAGAAGGTGACTTAGTGTCATTTGGACCAGTGTTTTATGAACCGGCCGGGTAAGCACCAACCCGGCCGAGTTGGTCCGGGTCAATGGCCTGGGTAATGAAACGGCAGCCAAACCAGTTCGGTCGGCCGAGTCAACAATGACTCGGCCGAAACGGCCGGGTCCGCATAAAAACGGCCGGGTCCGCATAAAAACGGCCGGGTCACGGGCAGGTTCAACTGGACGCAAACAGAAAATTATTTCAAGTGTTTTTTGTGGATTTGAAATGGATTTTAGGGTTTTTGTGGACTCCAAACAGCAATGCAATAATTCTAATACATCTTTGGGGTCCATATCCCCCTCCCAAAAGCTATTTAACTCACCCAAGAGCTCTCATTCTCTCACAGCAGTCTTGTGCATTTGAGTGAGAGTCTTCTTTGAGAGTTAGTGAGTAGTTCTTGAGCTTGTTTTGGAGCAGCAGTGAGGAGTCTTGGAGGAGCATTGTAGCTGGAGTGAGGAGCTTCTTGGGCAGCCATTTGGAGCAGCATTGAGGAGCTGATTCTTGGAGCAAGCTTGAGGAGGCAGTTTGTGCGTGGAGGTATTTTTTTTCACCTCTATAAATCTGTTTTTGCTTAGTAAATTTGAGGTGCATATCTAGAAAGCTTAGAGACTGTTTTTTGTCAAATAAATGAACATTGAATCAAGGTTTGTTTTTTTTTTTTTTTTTTTTTTTTT
>APFE030729424.1:131290-159289 GCA_000404065.3 Pinus taeda
GGTACCATTTTGATATAATGGATTGTTTCATGAGCCTACTTTGATCATATGTTGTCTTCCATCTATATTATAATGTTGTGTGTTTGGAAACATGAATGAAAATCTTTAAAATTATGTTTAAAATCTTCAAAATTATGTTTTTTTATCAAAAAACTAAATATTTAATGTATTTTTTACAACGACCGAGTCATTGAAAACGAGTCGGCCGAGTCATTACCGTTTCGGAGTCAGAGTCGGAGTCATTGCTCGGCCAAGTCGGAGTCGGAGTCGGAGTCTTAAAACATTGATTACAAGTGACCTCGGCGTTAGTGCTCAGAACACGGTGCTTGTTTTCTGATTGTTGCTGTCAGTCTTGTCAATCTCAATTCAGATCTAACCTTTGGAATTTACTTAAATGGTCCAATATCTGATTTGCACGAAACTTGGAAACAGCAACAGCATCAGAAATGTGACTCCCCAAAATATTAGGAAACGACCAATCGAAAAAAGTAAAAAATTCTAAAATATTCAAAGGAGTAGATAATGTTTTTAATAGAAAATTATCACAACTAATTAATGATAAACATAGGAAACAAATTAAAATAAATAATTTATATGTTAAATCCTATACAGAATTATGCTATGCAATTCCCAAAATTAGCCTTGTAGATTACATTATATATGCCAAAATAAATTTTTTTATTTCACCTAGCTCTAAAAATCTTCAGCATTTGATTGAGTCACCATCTAATCCTTTTCTTAGGTGTGGTTATTTGGTTTGCTCACAACCTTTGGTGCGGTTTTTGGTTTGTTCACAACCTTCAACCCCATGTTCACCTTTATGCAAGAAACGCTTCTTCACACTTGTGTAAGTACCCTGGAAGTGTTTCCTACAAGTGTGAACTGCCATTTCTAAGTGTAAAACCGAAGATGTCTTGTTCTTTTCACCTACCTCCAAAGGAGATAATATGCATTCATTCTGCCTGGTTTATTTTGTTTGAAGAGCAGAATTGACGACAGTTTGTGAGGCCATGGATGATGAAAAATCAGAGAAAGAATTCCCAAGACGAGCCATGATCCGCAACACTATTTTCATGTTGCGCACTCATGTAACAGCTGAAGAAATGTCTGTCAAGGCTGCAGAAGTTGCTTGCAGTCCTTCACTGCTGTTATTGGTGTAGAAAGTGCTTGCTGGCCTTTTCAAGCTGAAACCTGCAATTCAAAGTGAGGAGAAAAGGAAACGTGGGCTTCTTTTATAAAGAAAAGGCCCTGCTTAGGATTTCTTTTATTTATTTTTCATTGAAAATTCTAATATCTCTTCTTATTGTAATTAATCCTGTTTTTTTGTTTTTTGTTTATTTATTAAATTTCCCAATTTGTGGGGGCCATGTAGGTCTCACATGTTCCCAATCCTGCATTTTCTGGCCAGAAACGATCTGGAAATGCATAAATGTCCCAAAGCACATAACCTGAAATATTTCCCTGTTTCTGCCCAGTTTCAGTGCTCTTCTGGCATCTAAAACATTTCTGGGCACCAAAAGGGGCCAGTGCAGGGTTTCACTCAAAACTAGTGCAATATTTATAGATGGCCTTCCTCTAAATGGCTGAAAGTCTTAATTTCAGAAAGTTCTTTGTAATTAGGATGTGTCAGAGTTTGGTTTTACACAGTAATTTCTGATGCAAGATACTAGTATTTCAAATTTATGAGTTTTGCCTAACATTTTAAAATGGATAGCAGTCCCAGTAGAAAAAATGCTGGAGGATGATTGAAGTTAAATCCTTTCCACTGTGGAAGCTCCAACATTGCATGTGCTAGATATGTATTGAGATGGGAAACATGAGTTCTAGAACTTTCTCCCTCAGCAGTAACTTGGTCATTAGGTGCTTCCAAAGTTCTTAAATACATGCTACGGGCCTTTTAAAGGACCTCAATTTAAGATCAGGGGTGATCTATTTGTTTCCAAAATCCAGAAAGTCATTTGCACTTCACCCTTTCAGTCGTGCCTCAGAATTTCAAGGTCACTCAAATGAAAAGTTGAAGTCTCCGGGCATAATGTTAGCAGTCCGACAAAACACAGATAAGAATACCAAGTGAGAACACATCTAGGCAGACACTGAATTACAGAAGATAACCATCAAAAGAAAGCATTCACATACCACTAGTGCACAATATATTGATGTCAAAGCTTACCCTTAATTAAGAGGTGGCTTGGGTATATTGTGCCGATTCGATCTACCTACTTCCAAATCCTTGTGTAAAATAAGGACTAAAGGGAGAAAGTACAAGCTTTGCTTGTGATAGAGGACATGGTCCCTATCACAAGCCCTTTTGAACAAGGACCATTTTACTGGCAAACAGTCCATTTTCACATAAAAAGGTAACAATGAAAATTGAACTACCAATGCTCCACCTTTGTCAACCAAATGCAATTGAGAATCAAGTGTCATGGGGGAATTTTTTTTTTATTTTAATTTGTAAACACAGGAGTGTCATCAATTTGGAGAAGGATAAATATGTTACTCCTTAAAGGAAGTCTTTGATTATCAATATCTCCACAAGCAAATGTGTTCATAGTGGAGGTTAAGTACTTCAAATGAGAGACTGTTAAAGATCATGTCTTTCCCAGTGCAAACTAAAACTAAAACTAAAACTTAGGTTTTTTGTGTACTTCGAACTCCAAACGAAACTAACTGGTCATCTTTGGGCTGATCTTTCTGTCTTGCTGTTTCTTTCCATGTGTAAACTAAAACTAAAACTAAAACTTGGGTTTTTTGTGTACTTCAAATTCCAAATGAAACTAATTGGTCATCTTTGGGCTGATCTTTCTGTCTTGCTGTTATGAACCTAATAATCTGACACTGTAACTAAAAATCTGATATGAATTTGCACTGGAGCTTCGACACTGTTATGAGGACAAACCCTTATCGACAGATGGATTGCACTAAAAATTAACTGACATGGTCTGCAACAGAGGATCTAGTACAATCAGTTTACAGTGGTGATCAGTTGTAAACTCAGCCATAGTAGACATATAATAGTATTCACAAACTAGAGCAACCTTGGATTTGAACTTGAAAAAGAGTTATATAACCTTTAGCAAGGACATAACCATTGTTAAATCTCAAATTAGATGCCAACCCAGGCAAACTCCAAGAGCAGTATGGGCGCTGCACCTGCCCAGATGCATAGTCTCTTAGTGATGATTCATACAAAACATTCTCCAAAAACATACTCTACTGTAAGGCCTAAGACAATGCTTAAGCTGGCATTGTAAACAATTTCATGGGATTAAAAGGATTTCCAATTCAATGCTTATTTAGGAGAGTGGAAAGAACACTGAAAGCAAATTGATGCCTTGAATCTCATAAACAAATATTTTCATTTGCAATGTGTATCAGTGCCTCACACTCAACTGCAAGTAGACAACTTACAGGAATCTGGCAATTTTCTCTCTAAGGCGTCATTAGTGCAATATTATGTATTTTGTATGGTCTTTATAACTAATTGATAGTGTTGCACTCAATTTCTGCTCCTTGAGGCCATGCTTTTCCACCAGTTTATGTAAGAATTAATGAGAGACAAAGTAGCCTTTTGATCCCTGTAGGCTATAGTCCTCAATAAAGAGGAAAACCCCAAAATACCCAATGTCTTGGCGGGTTTTGGGGCAGCTGGGCAAAGAAACCCAAAATTGGGGGTTTGAAGTAAGATTTACTCAATCAATTAAGAAGAAGAGATCCCTTTAGGAAATCTATAAATACAAGGGGGTTGAATTCACTTTGGATCATCATTTGTGGATCAGTTCATTTGTTTCTTGAGCATTAGCTATGAGGGTTTTAAGACCCCTTTCTTCTTGTCAATTTTGGTGGTGAAAGATTCCACCCTAGTCGACACCATTCTATCTTTTTCCTCTGTTCTGGCACAGGAAAACTATTTGGAGAAGCAACGAGATATTGTGGTTCCTGATCATTGTTTGGCACAGGAATATCGATCTAGAAGGGCAACAAATCTTTTAATTCCTTGTTTTGGCATAAGTCGACCATCTGGAAGGCAGCGAGGCTTTTGTTTGTGTTTGTTCTTCTTGTTTTTGGTCCAGGGTTCCTGTTCATTTGGAAGCAGTGAAGTCTTTCCTTTATCCTGAAATAGATTGAACTCTTCTCTGGTGCAGAATCTGGGCAGATATAAGCAAGTCACTAACCCTATGCTAGATGAATTTCTTGAGGATATGCAAATTGTAGAGCCTGTAGTCAGGTGCATCAAAGAAAATTGAGGAATTGCAAGCATATATAAATGTCCTGAGTTAAGCGAGTGTTCCGAGTTCTGGAGATACTGCGCAAAGGTCCTTTCCACAACAGTTTGAACTTTGAATATATATTGAGGGTCTAAACCCAGATCGGTGGCAAAGGTTTGAAGATGACAGGCCATTCCGGTGGTTTTTGAGCATTTTCAGACAGACACGAGGAGTCCAGATCGCGATGCTTGGGAATCATTTGTGGGAGTTGGAGAGTTAGGATTTTTCTGATGCAAATTTATGAACGAACTCAGAACAGGACGACCACGTCTACTGAATTCAACTGCATCTCATAAGTTTGCACGAAAAGATCAAATACACATAGTATCCTCGGCCCTGTGTAGTAATTGTCAAGTCTATTGAGTTCAGAATAGTTGGATCTGTATTAGAAGCTGGTCAAGTCAACATAGTATATTCGGGTTTGTGTAATAATTCAGTCTGTTGAATTCAAAGTAGTTGGATTTGTATTGAACTCATTTAATAGCGGGGCATTGGATCGGTTAACCACTATTGCCCCTTTGATTGATTAAAGCATAATAGTATATTGTATTGATGAATGTGTTATTGGAAACGATATTTTGTGCTGGAATGGCTCGTTAGCTTGTAAATAAAAAGAAATTTGTTGAACTGTTAAGAATCCCTAACCAAAATATAAAATTTAGTTATCTGAGAACCCTAGTCAAATTGCCCTAATATATTACAGTTGTATCAAAGCATTGGAATCCTGCCAGCATGTGAGTATATAATCGTTGTATGCTTCCTCGAGATACAAGTAACGTTACAGTAAGAAAGAATAAGGTTAATCACAGAACAACCATGGGAGGGTAAGGAAGAACGAGGAGATCCAGATGCCAAGGAGCTCTTACATTTACTGTTGCATTGAGAATCAGAAAAAGCAAATATGATATTACAAGGGTAGCAGCAAGGACAACAGTTGATGCAAACATTGGCCCAAGGATAGCAACAACTTGCTCAATTGGTGACTCATCTCATAGGAAATCAAAATGTTGATTGCAACAACAGAACTAACATGGGTGGTAGTGGGACTCAAACCCCTGGCCCCCCTAACACCAGAGAGACCAATGAAAGAAGTCACTGATTGTTATTTCCTCAATTCACAAATAATCAAGTCGCGAAAAACCAAGAAGCTGTCAAACCAAATAGATTGCTGGACAGTTACTTTTGGGAATATGTAGCACTAGAAGAAAATACTTGAGCAACCATGATCTTCAATGAATATAGTAATTTGAGATTCAGAAACAGACCCAGGGGACAACCTAATTCTGATCTAATATGCAAGGTAAGTAAACTTTCCCTCCCCTCATTTGATGGATCATCTACATGTACAACAAGAGTTTGGGTGCAAAAATTGGACACCTACTTCAGGCTCAACCTTATGGCAGAAATAGACGTGAATCAATTTGCCACATTACATCTAGAAGGGGAAACACACGAATGGTAGTATCATGGTCTAGTAACTTTGGGGCATGCCAACATCACTTCTTATGAAGATTTACAAAGGCTTATAGAAAGATTTGACCGGAAGAACCCATACATCCACTTTAGAGAATTGGCGCTACTCAAATAGATAGGATCACACAAAGAGTTCATTGTGGAATTCGAACGAATCACTGTCATGGTGGTAGATATATCCGAAGAAGATTAGTCATACTTTTTACAGAAGCGTTATCTGAACCCCTACAAGGCTGGGTCAAGGCGTTTAATCTTGCAACCCTTCAAGGTGCCATCAAGAAGACTCATGACATGGGAAATGCAACAACTAAAGTCAAGACTATATCCAAGCCTCCAATTCCTCAAAAAGAAAAGGAGAAGAAACCCTTTCAAAGAGATTGGCCCAAAAGAGACAGGTTGGATGTTGAAACTCGAAGCAAACTAAGGCGGGAGAAGCTATGCTTCAATTGCAAGGAACCATGGGAACCAAGACATCACTGCTTGGGAAAGGGAAAGATTCATTACATCGAAGTGGTCTCTGATGACGAGGATGAAGGAGAAGATCCCACTTCCAATGATGATAAAGAAACCCGTCTTAAGGTCGAGCCGAGCAGTCCAAAGGAAGAACCACCACTGGAGGAAGCTAAAAAAGAGGAGAAAACCCAACAAGGAGAAGAAGTTCCGATGACAAGTTAAGATTCAGGAACCCCTAGACATTACATTTTCAGGATCAGGGGAGTCGTCAAAGAACAACGCATCAAAACATTAATTGATGGAGGAGTCACACACAACTTCATTAATGCAACAGTAGTAGCAAGGAGAGGACTTCCCACTAAAGAATTCGAGGGCCCTGACGTGATAGTAGTAGATGGATACAACTTGAATTGCACGTAGATGATTCCAGGTTTGAGTGCAACACTTGGTGATTATACTTTCACTAGTGACTTTTACCTAATAGATCTTGCAGATATTAATACGGTATTGGGAGTTCAATGGTTATATTCGTTGTGGGAAGCACACTATGGACTACCAAGCTTTGGAAATGGAATTTAAAACCCCTAATGGCAGTTAGGTAGTTTTGAGGGTCATGACTAATGGAGGCCATATTTAGGCACAAAGATGTAGCATATGCAACAAAATGCAAGATTACGAGCCAAAAGACTCCCAACAATGACAGACCATAGTACAAAGCAGACTTTCAATGAGTGCTGGACAAGCATGGTTAGGTATTTGGTGATATTCCCCTAGGATCGCCTCCTAAAAGAGGATTTGAACATACTATAGAACTGGTAAAAGGGGCCAAGCCAGTAATCACCACACCATATCGGCGCCCAAAGAAATTTAAGGACGAGATAGAAAAGACCATACAAGAATTGTTAGTGATGGGACACATTAGACCCAACTCAAGTCGGCTCGCCTCATTAGTGGTTTTGGTGAAAATGAAGGATGGCATATGGAGAATGTGTATTGATTACCGAGCTCTCAACAAAAAAAACCATAAAGAACAAGTACCCTATTCCCAGGATTAATGAGTTACTAGATGAGCTATATGGAGCAGTATACTTTTCAAAGATTGACCTACAATCAGGGTATCATCAAATAAGAGTTCGAGAGCAAGATGTGCCACAAACAACATTTTGGTGCGATTATGGACACTTTAAGTTTCTAGTCATGCAATTTGGGCTAACCAACGCCCTTGCATCTTTTGATCTGGACCTATGCAGGAACGCAACATAATACAGATATAAACATAAACACAAAGATGCAACATAAATAAATCTTCATTTCATTAATATCAAAGAACTGAAAGATGCTTACATATAGAATGGAAATAAACTATCTCGGGCGACAATAGTTTATCTCTGAGAAGAGGTGTGGCAACTACATGTCTCTGAATTGTGTTCCAATGAGGTTCAAGGGCCTTTTTATTATTGAACAACAAATAGGAACCCTAAAAAAACCAAAACCCTAACCCTAGGAGATGGAACGCCAAGAGTTTGTGGGCCTCGTTGGGGTTAGTTGGGAAGCCAACTTCCCAGGGTCGTAACTTGGTCATATGATCTCTGTTTGGCGCATAGAATACCTCATTTGAAAGGTCTCTAAGAGTAATACAAGACGTGCAGTAGGTTATGAGCCTACTGTGGACCTAAAAAAAAGCCGTTTAGGGGGTCAAAACAACTCTGGAAGTTTAGGACTCGAAAAACTGCTAAAAATAGTAAATGCTACTATAAGCAAGGAAGCTGATGAAACCGACTGGAGGTCTAGGTGGAATAGGCTGGTGGCCACCAATATCCCCACTTGGATCAGTCCTCCCCCCTTAGGAAGCAATGGTCCCCATTGCGTGTAGAGTCTCCATGAGGTGAGGGAATTTCTGTTGAACCTGGTCACTGGTGAGCCACTTGCCCTGGTGAAGGAGTTGGCCTGCTTTGACAACTCAATATAGTTGGATCCTTTGCTGACGAGTGTTCTTGATCTGTGTGTCCATGATCCTATCAATTATGGCTTGTTCGATACAACTTGGGTTGAGCTCTGTTGGTGTCAGCGACTCAGCAACGTCGGATGTGTCCAACAATGGGGGAAAGTAGGGCTGCAACCGATCCACATTGAATACTGGGTGCATGCCAAGGAACGTTGGAATGTTGAGCTCGAAAGCATTGCCCCTTCAACCTTAGTGATGGTTTAAGGCCCATATCGGAGTGGGCGAAGCTTGTGGTGGGCCCAAGCGAGGTGCTCCTTTTACAAAGGTATCCAAACTTTGTCGCCCACCTAGAACTTACGTGGCACTCGATGCTGATCATGACGCTGTTTGTACTTAGCATTTGCTTTGTCCAGTATGTCATGGACCTCCTGGCGGATGTGCTGGATACGCTGAATGAAGTTGTTAGCCTTGTCAGCGTCAGGCTAGACATGAGCCGAATCCGCCTGAGTAGCTGCAAATGGTATGGCAACATCAATGGGACATAGTGGCTAGAATCCAAATCCCACTTGAAAGGGGTTGTGGCTAGTTGAGCTGTGGGGAACCCTGTTGTAGTTGTGTTGGACATAGGGGAGGCTCTCATCCCATGTGCGTGTGTGCTTCGAGTTGTACATGCGCAGGATGTGCATGATCATCCTGTTGACGACCTCTGCTTGGCCATCAGTTTGGGGGTGGAAGACTATGGACTTAGTGAGCTTGGTATCCAACAACGACCAGAGGCTTGACCATAACGCGCTTAGGAACTAAGTGTCTCGATCTGAGATAATGGACTGTGGGATCCCAAAGTTTATCCATACTCATTCAAAGAAGAGTTTGGCAGTGGCTTATGTTGTGATACTTTTCTTGCGGGCCGCCATAATGGCCATCTTAGAGAATCTATTGATGACTGTGAAAACACAGTCGTTGCCATGCTTGGTGGAAGGAAGGCCCGACATGTAATCCATGGAGATGGATTCCTAGGGCCGGCTAGGAGTCGACAGAGGAGTATACAGGCCTTGCTTTTTGATTGTAGGTTTGGCAATGGCGCAGGCAGTGCAGGATCTGATGTACTTCCCAACATCTTGTCGAAGGTTCAACCAATAAAAATACTTTTGCAACACTACCACTGTCGTTTCTACCCCAAAATGTATAGCTACCTCACTGTAGTGCGCCTCCCAAATCATCTTGGCATGCTCGCTTGAAGGAACACAAAGGTGTCCTAGGTGGTAACAGTGTATCCTGGAGGTGAAAATCTGGGACTTGCTTACCTTCTAGGAGCATTTGGTATGTGGTGCCGAATTCTGGATCACTCTTGTAAAGATGTGGCCATCCTGAAGTTTCATGTCCACAAGAGTTGAGCACAGTTGTCAGCGCCATAACTGGCGATCGGCTGAGGCAATCTGCAACATTATTGGTTTTGCCCTTCTTGTACTTAATGTTCAAATGGAACTGTTGCAAGAGTCTAGCACAGTTGTTAGCGCCATAACTGGCGATCGGCTGAGGCAATCTGCAACATTATTGGTTCTGCCCTTCTTGTATTTAATGTTCAAATGGAACTGTTGCAAGAGTCGAGCACAGTTGTCAGCGCCATAACTGGCAATCGGCTGAGGCAATCTGCAACATTATTGATTTTTCCCTTCTTGTACTTAATGTTCAAATGGAATTGCTGCAGATTTGTGGACCATTTCTGATGGTGATATTTCTGCAACTTTACTTGTGTTCGTATGCACTGCAAGGGTCAGTGGTTTGTGTGGATGACCGTTTCCTTCCCCAGAATGTAATGCTTCCATTGTCGACAAACCTACACAATGGAATACATCTCCTTGTCATAGGTGGGATACTTTTGGACTGTATCTGAAAGTGTCTCACTGTGATATGCCACCGGATGCCCTTGCTGGGTAAGAACTGCACCAACAACATAGTCGGAGGCATCTATCTCAATTTCGAATGGTCGCTGTAGGTTGGTAATGTGAGCACTGGTGAAGAGCAGAGGCGACGCTTCCACTCGGCAAACGCCTTCAATTGGGATTCAAACCAAAAGAACTTTGCTTCCGCTCTGCCCTTGGTGACTTGACTCAAAGGCTAAGTGATATGAGAGAATCACAACACGAAACTGTAATAGAAATTGGCAAGACCCAGAAAGCTATGAAACTCTATTAGAGTGGTTGGGGTTGGCCAATCACAAATAACTTGTATCTTGGTTGGGTCCACATGCACACCTTGCTCATCAATGTTGTACCCCAAATATTGAACCTGGGTCTTACCAAAAGTGAAATTTCTCCAAATTGACACGATTGGTGTTGTCGCAGGGTTTGGAGGGCCTGTCGAATATGGTGTATGTGCTCTTCCCAACTCTGGCTAAAGATCAGGATGTTGTCCAGGTACACTACCACGAACGAGTTGGTGAAGGGTCGTAAGATGTCATCCATTAGCCGCATGAAGGTTGCGGGGGAATTTGGCAACCCGAAAGGCATGACCAACCATTTGAAAAGACCCTCCTTGGATTTGAAGGCAGTTTTCCACACATCGGAGGGTTCAATCGATACCTGGTGATATCCAAACTTCAAATCAATCTTGCTGAAATATTTGGCCCCCTTGAGTTGGTCCTGAAGGTCATCAATTTATGGGATTGGATACCTATTCCGGACAGTGATCTTGTTTAGCGCCCGATAGTCAATACAGAGCCTCTAGGTTCTGTCCTTCTTCTATATCAACACGATCAGGCTCCTATAAGGTAATGAACTTGGCTTGATGTGCCCTTTTTGCAACAACTCCTGAATTCTCCAAAACAGAGTGCTGGTAGATTGGTCCATTGGGTATCGACACGCCCGAGGTCTCATCGATGGAGTGCTTAACCTGACAGTGTAGGGGTACCCTTGTGGGTGAGGTGAAGATGTCCCTGTACTCCTCCACAACCTTGTCCATCTGCTGCTGCCTATATAGGAGCCTTGTCAGAGGTTGTGGATGTGGCTACAATCTTCCTCTTGTTCGGAGAGCGAATCAGAAGGCAGACAAATTTCTCGGTTTGGGGAATGATCTTACTGTATTGTTTAGTAGAGATCAAAGAAAGGGCGATAGACGGTGCTACCTCTAGTATCTTGTACAATTTTTGACCCAAAGTAATAGTAACGAAATGAGGTCTAGATTCATATACAACATGATGCTTTCATAGGTATGGCTGACCTAATAAAACATCACAGACTTCCAGAGGGGCAACATCGCACAACACCTCATCTGCAAAGGGCTTGATGCTATGAGGAAAACAACATTGCTGGATGACACGAAGATCTCGCCCTTGGTGGAGCCAGGCGATGGTGTATGACTGTGGGTGCGACGTTGTTGGCAGCTTCAATCTCTTAACGACCTTGGCTGAGATCAAGTTCTTTTGGCTCTCGTTGTCAATGATGAATTGCACTAGCAAACCCTTTACCCACATCTGCGAATGGAAGCGACGCTCATCTGCCTCTGAATCCTGAGGTTTTGCCTTTTGGAGCTTGGCGGTGGCTACCATCGTAGTGGGTTCAACGTCAATGATCTGATTTCCCTTGCCGGTTCCCTTGTCGGGTTTTGGCTCAGTGTCGGAGCATGCATTCGTCCTCGAGTCTTTCAGCTCGGTCACCAATGTCTGCTTGCGCGACGTTTGTTTGTGTTGTGAGTGGGAGTTTTATGGAACTCATACCATTGGCCGATGTCTTTCTTCGCCTTCCCATTATTCTTGGCTTGCAACTTTGAGCAGTTGTCTTAGAGGGTCGTAGCGTGACTCTGCCCTTTGATCTATGGCTTGGGGGCACCTTTGCTCTGCTTTGGATTCGTAGATCCAAAGTCTCGCTTCTTTTGCTTGAATTTCTCCTCAATCTTGGTAGCGTAACGCTATGCTGCACCAAGCGAGGAGATGTCCAGGAAATCCATTTCCTCCTGAATGTATTTGTGCAAACAACTGTGGTACTTAAGCAACATATGTTTCTTAGAATCTTTGATACCCAACTTTGTGCGCAGGGTATGGAAAAGATTTATTTGCTTATGCAGATCTTGATCCCTTTGCTGCCGCAGTGTAGTCCATTGTATGTACTTGTCCTCATAGCTCCCCACGTGGTAATATTGTTACTTGATGGCATCTCAGAGAGAATTCCAAGTGGGTGCATCGGAAAACAACGAGCATTCTCTTTCGTCCCTCTATTCATAGTAGGTTTCCCACCAGTCCTTGATATGGGGGGTGGCTTTGAGGAGTGCAAAAGGAATATTTCCCTATTGGAAAAATCATGAACCGAAAAATATCCTTCCAACAGATTTAACCATCTATCTACGACGTCTGCATCTATCTGACATTCAACTATGGGAATGTCGAAGTTGACTTGTACGTTGAAAGGAGTGGCGCCTCCAGAGTGGCTGTCAGATGAAGATGTGTCACCTGTGGGCATCCACTGGAGGATCTGGGCAAAGTTATCCATCATCGCGTTCCTTCGTCACTTGAGGGGTTCTTTGATATTTTGAAGGGATCTCCTGCTCTCTCGTCTTTTTTTTTTTCTCGCATGGGAATCCTTCGGGGTTTGCAAGGTTGGACTTGCAAAAGTTCAACTAGTTTTGAGCCCTAACTCCTTATACCCCGACCTTGTTGGGGAAATGCAAAGAAAAACAAAGAAAGAGCAAACTGCTCTGATACCATTGATCCACACTTATGCAGGAACGCAACAGAATATATAAACATAAACACAGCAGTAGAAATAAATCTTCATTTCATTAATATCAAGAAATGAAAGATGCTTACATCTAGAATGGAAATAAACTAGCTCGGGCGATGGTAGCTTATCTTTGAGAAGAGATGTGGCGGTTACATGCCTCTGAACTATGTTACAATGAGGATCAAGGGCCTTTTTATTATTGAACAAAGGGAAACCCTAAATAACCAAAACCCTAATCCTAGGAGATGGAAACCCAATATTTTGTGGGCCCCATTGGGGTTAGTTCGGTAGCCAACTTCTCGGGGTCGTAACTTGGTCATATGATCTCCGTTTAGCGCGTACTATACCTCATTAGAAAGATCTCTTTGAGTACGACAAGATTTGTGACAGGCCCGTAGCCGTCGCTGCAAACCTCAAAAAACGCCGTTTAGGGGGCCAAGACTGAAAACAACTTTGAAAATTCAAGACCCAAAAAGCGACTCAAAATAGTAAATGTTGCTATAATAAAGGAAACTGATGAGACCGACAGGAGGTCTAGGTGGAATAGGTGGGTGGCCACCAATATCTATCTAATCAACTTTTCAATCTTGCATGAACAATATTTTCAACAAGTAATTGAGGAAGTTCTTAGTAGTGTTCTTTGATGGCCGTCTCATATATAGTAAGACATGGGATGATCAATTGGGGCATCTAGATGATGTTTGAACATAATGCAGTAACAATCACTCAATGCCCAAAGCATCAAAATGCGAGTATGGAATGACGAAAATTCGCTATTTAGGAAAATTCAACCAAACAAGTAGCAGAATTGTTCTTCAAAGAAATCTTTATACTCCATGGACTGCTTAAGGATATAGTTAGCAATCGAGATAGTATGTTTATGGGTGCATTTCGGCAAGAGCTTTTTAGGCTAGTGGGAACAAAATTAATCCCTCGCACTAGTTACCACCTGCAAACAAATGGCCAAACAGAAATCGTGAATAAGTGAATAGAAGGGTATTTACGTAACTATGTGATAGGTTAGCAAAAAATGTGGATCAATGGCTTTACCTTGGGGAGCATTGCTATAATACCACTTACCATTTATCCATTGGAATGATGCCTTTTAGAGCACTATATGGGTATGATGCACCATCTTTTATCGATAGGATTTTTGGATACAACAAGGCACCAATTGCTAAAGACTGGATATAGGAAAGTCATGACATGCTCAGGGTACTCAAGAAAAACATGCAAGCTGCTCAACATCGGGGAAAGATGTATGCAAATCAACATCGAACATAACATAGTTTTGAGGTGGGCGACCTGGTTTTCGTGAGATTGTAGCCCTATAGACAGTCTACACTCAAGAAAAACAGTGTAGAAAAGCTAAAACCAAGGTTTTATGGACCCTACAAAATTCTCTGGAGGATTGGTGAAGTTGCGTATGAGTTAGAACTACCGAGCGACAACAGAATCATAACGTCTTCCATGTGTCTTGGCTGGAAAATGCTATGGGACAGCAGGTCACCACCTCCATTGAATTGCCACTACTATACAAGGGAGGACAACTAGAATTGATTCCAGAAATTATCATGGTCATATGAGAAAATAAGTTAAGAGGATGAGTAATTCCGAAGTATCTTATTAGATGGAATAATTTACCAGAAGAGTATGCCACATGGGAGGGAGAACGAATTTTACAACACCCAAATTTGCAGTGGCTTGAGGGCAAGCAATTTTGAGAAGGGGGGATTGTAATGTCCTCTTCAAATTGAGAATTAATGAGGGATGAAGTAGCTTATTGATCCCCATAGGCACCACAAAATACCCAATATTTGGGCGTGTTTTAGTGCAGCTGGGCAAAGAAACCCAAAATTGGGGGTTTGAAGTAAGATTTACTCAACCAATTAAGAAGAAGAGATCCCTCTAGGAAATCTATAAATACAAGGGGGTTGATTTCATTTTGGATCATCATTTGTGGATCAATTCATTTGTTTGTTGAGCATTAGCTCTGAAGGTTTTAAGACCCCTTTCTTCTTGTAAATTTCAGTGGTGAAAGATTCCACCCTAGTTGACACCACTATATCTTTTCCCTCTATTTTGGTCACAAGAAAACTATCTGGAGAAGCAATGAGATTTTGTGGTTCTTAACTAAGTTACTAGGATTCGGATCCGAATCCGGATCCGCTAGTTTTTTGAAATCTAGGATCTGGATACGGCAAGGATACGTCAAGTATAAAAGAAATATAATATTTTTTTTTAAATTAAAAAAAACACTTTAAAGTTCAAAAATCAAATACTCCCTTAAACCATCAAACACTTTTGGAATTGAAACCATTAAATATATTATAAATATGAAGACTGAAACCATTAAATATATTATAAATATGAAGACTGAAACACTGAAATGATGCATACTCCCTCAATAAAATTATGTATTGTTTAATTATTACATGTTTTAAAAATTTGGTTAGAATTAGATAAAATATTTTTTTGGTTAGAGGTATATTTTGGTTTAAAATGCTTTTCAAAATGTCTAAATAAGATCAATCCCATAAAATGTATGAAACACTAGTGACAAATCGAATTAACAATTCCAACAGAATTTTATCAAAATTTAAATAAATTTAAACAAAAAAAATCACCAAAATATATTGAAAAAATAAAACAATTAAACAATGAGACTACTACATAAATTAAAACTGAGTAATTCAATAAAATTAAAATTTCCAAAAAAAACCTACATTTAACTAATTTCTAAGTAATCCATAGAGTAAGATATATCTACTAAGATATTTCAAATTTTTGGGTATTATTCTAAAAAAAGAAAAATAATTAATTAATTAATTTGATATATGTGTAAAAAAATATTTTATAAACATAATATATATATTTCATTGTAATCAAATATTTATAATTACTGTATTTTATATATAAACATAATGTTGTAATAATATTGTAATTTTATTTTTATCGTATTGACTATTGACATAAAGATTGTCTTATTGCCTATTGGTTTACACCACGTTTTAAGCTAACATATTTGATTTTCTTTATATTTTGGGCAAGTCTTCATGCATTCCAACAAAATTTCACTGTTTTATTATTTTTTTGAAAATTTGGTTTAAAATTGAAAACAATGCCACAGCAACCCGTCAAAATTTGTATCAATGGAATAAAATTATAGCTTAAAAAATCGATTAAATCAAAATTAAAATGGCTCATGAGAGGACCCGTAATTGTTTTTGCCGGCATGACGTATGGACCCGTAGCTGTTTCTGGTAGCATCTCGAATGATCAAGAGCATTGGTTTTTTTCGTGCAACAAGAAAACATGTCCAGCTACCATACAGTTGCTACAAAATTTCGATTTAACTCCAAACACTTGTTTCAGGGCCTGTAATTGTTTTTGTCAGCATGACGTATGCACGCGTAGTTGTTTCCGCCGGCATGACGAATGATCGAGAAAGCATAGAACACTGGATTTTTTCGTGCAACAAGAAAACATGTCCGGCTACCATACAGCCGCTACAGAATCTTGATTTAACTCCAAACATCCATTTCAGGGCTTGTGATCCGTTTTAGTTGACAGGGTTTTGTTTCCTAATTTCGCTGATTCGCCTGCATGACGTATTTTCTGCATATTTAGGTGGATCCGGATCCAGATCCAGATCGGACCCACATATCCAGGGATCTTGGTCCTCCCCTGCCGGATCCGATAACTTAGGTTCTTAATTCTTGTTTGGTATAGGAATATGATCTGGATGTTGAGAAATCTAGGGCATTAAAAATTAACAATTTCTCTACTTGATAATTGCTTGTGATGTTCTTTTACTGCTTTGCTTATAGTCTTTTCTTTGTTATGTTATTATTGTGTTCTCCTCATGAAGACAATTACCAATATGCACAATAAAAGACAAGTGACACAGTATGTGGGCTTCTCAGCCAGGTTCAAAACCTCTCACCTCGAGAGGAAAACCCGATCAAAATTCTTCTTCTAGATCTTCAATTAATAAGTATCAAGACCATGACACAAACCCTTGACTCTAGTATCCTCCCAAGAACCTTGTCACTAACCTTGATGCTCTACCTCTTCCTTTCCTCACCTTTCTTCTTGATCTCGAACTACTCTCCTCGGCTTCCTTCTAGAAAAACTCGGTCTCTATCCTTCACACCGCTTCTTCTTGACTTCCCCTAGAGAATCTTGGTCTCTAGGATCTTACTGTCTCTAGGCTCTTACTGGTTTCCTCTAGAGAAACTCGGCCTCTAGATCTCTTATTTTGACCTCCCAGAAGAATCCTTCTCTTGCTGTAGAAGAAACTTCACATTTGATTACCTAGAAGAAACTTTGTTGCCTTAGAAGAAAGTCCTTTTCACTGACCCAAAAGAAACCCTAACTTCGCATTACCCAAAAGAATCCTCTCTCTCCCTTCTTCGCACTTCTGTTCTCCTTCTTCATCACACTTCTATTAGACCCTTTCTTCGCACTTCTTCTTGTCTAAATGCAAGTCAAGTTGCTTGATTGAATTGTGTGTTTTTAAGTGAGGCTGAGTAGGCTATATATACACTTCACCACATGTTGTTTTGGCCAACATGATCACTTGAAGTTAGGCCGACTTCTTCTAGCAGCTTCTTCCATTGTTGTAGGCCGACTTAAAGAGGGCAGATGACAAGTTCTTGGAGGACTCTTTACATAGACAATATTGACCTTTTACAAAGTGTAACATGACTTCATTACATGACAATGACTCTTAACATTTTATGACTAGATGACGAAGAATTGCTAAAGACTCTCAATGGGAGTCTTGACTCAAAAACAAAATCCCTTGCTCATGAAACCCATGAAGCAAGTCAATAAAAATAATTTTATTTTTCTTATTTACGTCTCATTACATAAAATCATATTTACATGTCATTATGAAGACCGAACCTAGTTACACTTTTCAGCACTGGAAGGGTAGCAAATCTTTTAATTCCTAAATCTCGCATAGGTTGACCATCTGGAAGGCAGCGAGGCTTCTGTTTGTGTTTGGTCTTCTTGTTTCTGGTCCAGGGTTCTTGTTCATTTGGAAGCAGTGAAGTCTTTCCTTTATCCTGGAATGATTCAACTCTTCTCTGGTCCAAAATCTGGGCAGATCTAAGTAAGTCACTAACCCTATGGTAGACAGTTTTCCTGAGGATATGCGAATTGTAGAGTCTGTGGTTAGGCGAATCAAAGAAAACTAAGGAAATGTGAGCATATATTAGTGTTCTGAGTTAAGTGAGGGTTCTGAGTTCCGGAGAAACTGCACAAGGGTCCTTTTCATAGCCAGATTGAATATATCTTGAGGGTCTAAACCCAGATCGGTGGCAAAAGTTTGAAGACAGCAGACCATTCCGGTGGTTTTTGAGCATTTTCAGACAGACCTGAGGAGTCCAGATCGAGCTGCTTGGGAATCATTTGTGGGAGCTGGAGAGATAGGATTTTCTGAGCCAAATTTATGAATGAACTCGGAACAGGATGGCCACGTCTACTGAATTCAGCCACACCTCAGAAGTTCGCACGAAAATGCAAGGAATTGTTATGAAATAAACAGGGATCTGCTGATCAAATTCACATAGTATCGTCTGGCCTGTGTAGTAATTGTCAAGTCTATTGAGTTCAGAATAGTCGGATCTGTATTAGAAGCTGGTCAAGTCAACATAGTATAGTTGGGTTTGAGTAATAATTAAGTCTCTTGAATACAGAGTAGTTGGATCCGTATTGAACTCTTTTAACAGTGGAATTGGATCAGTTAACCACTATTGCACCTTTGACTGATAAAAACATAATAGTAGATTTTATTGATGAATGTGTTACTGGAAACGATATTTTGTGCTGGAATGGCTGGTTAGCTTGTAAATAAAAATAAATTTGTTGAACTGTTATGAAGCCCTAACCAAAACATAAACTCTAGTTATCTGAGAACCCTAGTCAAAATTGCCCTAATATATTACAGTTTAACTATCTATTTATTCTAACACAATCAGTTTTACCAGCTGATTGCCTAATTCTCATTCCCCATATTCTCTTGTGCAGCTCCTTTCACTGTGCTATTCCTTCCAAATCAAGTGCACAACCTACTGTTTCCCTTCTCAAATCAAAACCAATTTGTTTCTTGCAAGTTCAATAAACTGAATAGTTTGCAAATCTACTAAAAGGTCCAACAGAAACTTGTGGGAGCCAAAAATGAATAAAATAACAAGCATTACACTTCTTTACTTATGCATGTCCTGTGCCAGTGCCACATTCAGCATGCTACCGTTGAAAGATAAGAGGGAAATTGTGGAGGAAACACCCCTGTCCACTAACAACCATTTTATAGTCACTGTATCAAAGATATTACGTACCTTGTTTATTGGATGAAGTGTGTCCCAGTGAAATCTTATCATATACCCAAACATTGCATCATCCTTTCTAGAATTTCTTTGCAAATTTGTCATAATCAAGTAAATGATCCTCCCTTCAGGAACTTGTTTCTTTATGTGTTTCAAGTTTCAACATGTTTCTTAAACCATTAAAGTCTCTCAAAAAATTTAAAGAGATAAGCTAATCTTTATTGGATTTTGTTACACAATGACTGATTCTAAGCAAATGAATCCGAGATCATCTGACATTGAACATGCCAGAACTTCAGCAAGATTATGAACAAAACTCTTCAAGGATTCTGACCCATGTAAGAGAGTGAAAAGAAGAAAATAGTAAAGTGAACTACCAGGGTGGCAAGACCAATGATAAATGAAACTTCCTAGACTGCATATGGGCATCCTTATCGATCCTTTTTATCTTTCAGGATAACCTAAGACTACTCCAGATATGTATTGACTTCATTTGTTCTTAATGTTGCAATGACTTGGTTGTCTTCAAAGCTTTTTAAACATTCCCTCATTGCAGCAGAACATGATATCATGGATAGTCACTAGTGATTCAGGAAAATATTTTGATTTCATGTGTTTGTGTTGTTCTCTGTCTGTAATTTGCATTTCTTTTTACACTACCTTGTTAAATTTTGAAGAAATATTTCATGCATTTCATAATATTGGTTTAGTTCGACACGAAGGTTTCAAGTCTTTCTGGACTCATCAGAATTTGCATTTCCGTTGAGGTTGATTCAAATTGTTTTTTAACTTTGATTGGACCATCATTAGACAGAAAATTTGAGTGAATCTTCATTACTTAAACATATTTGGCAATTAGTTTATCTTTACATGTTTTTATTATACTCAAGTTATTTGGAAAGTTAGCATATGATTGGCAGGACACATAAGTTTCTTGTATGCTAACAGTATATTGCAAGATTATGCAGGTAAATTATGGGCAGTTTATACATGGACTGACAAAAGAGAACATCCAGCTGAATAGAAAGGTTCTGTCGGAGCTCGCCATGCATGAACCATACAGCTTCAAGTCATTAGTGGACATTGCCAGGAATGCATTTCCAGGAAATAAAGCTCCACATCCTATAGATACCAAGAAACTAGAACCCTGAAGGAGTAAGATTGTCATTTTGGTTGTCTCTAAGTTACTGTGGTGATCATAACACCTGGATTAAAAGTTTAGCTTTTTGCTGTAAATGTTTCAAAGTCAATAGGATTTACAACATTTGCTGTGGTATTTTTCCCGCGGGAATTCAGAAAAAAGTGTTCATGCAGAGTGATCCTCCTTTGTAGTTGCATGATTTGTATTTTGTGAAAAAACCAATTTAATCAGGGTGAAAATCCTCAGATCTAACTCTGCATAAAATTGCGGAATTTAGTAGGATTCTTGGAATAATCTACTTAAAGCCATGTTTCATTTGCATTTGACATGTAAACAGAATTTAGTAGGATTCTTGAAAGAATCTTCTTAAAATCATGTTTTATTTGGATTCAACGTGTAACTAGTTATAAGATATCTCCGTGATCCTGTTTAGATTGAGATGTGCAATAAAACTTCATTTTTAACTTGTTGTATACTGCAATTCTATGTTCAAGTTTGCAAATAATTTATATCTGTGGTATTAATTAGCTTTTCGCTGGTAAATTTGAGTATTGTTGTTAGACTCATACACAAAATGATAGACAAATTTAGACAATGTCTAACGACCCTTGGTTTTCATATTCCAAGTGGTCTCTTGGATTCCAATGGCTGCCCACATTCCACAGCCAAAACCCTTAGCAGATTAGGTGTTCAACATTCCTCCCTTAATCCGAAGGGGTATATATGAGTCCAAGAAGAGAGCTATAATACAAAAATACAACAATGCATGACAGTAATAAGCTGAATGTGCTCTTTGAGATGACGGTATAAAGTGGATGAACTCTAAGTCTCAACCGGCAGTGGTTTTAGAATGACCACTAACACTAGAACGCTTAGTGCAGCTCCTGGAACAGTTTCTAATCTGGCTAGAAGTTGAAGTCTTTTGCTAGAGGAAGTGCTCCCTAATGTTGTGAAAAGGGAGACCATTGGGGTCTCAACTCGGAACGCTTGATGCGGTCCCTTGAACAATTCCATATCTGGCTAGAAGTTGAAGTCTTCTGCTAGAGAAATGTTCTAAAAAAGGAAGACCATTTAGGTCTCAACCGGGAACTCTTCCAAATCTGGCTAGAAGCTGAAGTCTTATATAGAGAAAGTGTTCTGCAAAGGGAGAACATTGAGCTCTCAACATGTGGTCGTTTAAGGAAGGCCACCAACCAAAGGCATGCTCAGGGGCTTCTTTGTTTCTAGCTACAACTATGAATTTGGGTATGGCCGACTCTCGCTCCAGGCTCAGGCAGCAGGCTCAGATTGTGGCTCAGGCTCCCTTGATGTATTGTTGAAGCTTGTAGATGACCATCAATTGCCCCCCCCGGTCAGATACAAGGTGAGAAGATGAAGTAAACCCAACTGTAACACTTGTTAATACTTGAGAACAAATTCCATGATATGAGCGAAATATCTTCTTTGTTGTTGAAGCCCATTGCCAGGAAGTGATCCACCCAAGATGAATCTTTGTTGTTGAAGGATGCTTGTTTCTAAAGTATTTGTTTGAATGATGAGTAGTTTTATGACATTGCTCACACGGATGAAGATCAAAACAATGATCTTTCACATGGCCAACTCTATCACAATATTGGCATTTCACAATTTGTGGTTGTTGTGGAAGAGGAGCAGAATATGGAATAGGTGAATATGAATCGCCTTGAAGAAACCCGACACTTTGAACATGAACGGGCTTAGAATAATTTGGAATATGAAAGGACACATCCTTGTCATATCCAAGACCAGTTTTGTTCTTGTTGTTGACAAGCTCTTCCCAAGGTCTGCTGATGGACTTGGGAAGTGCAAGCTGAATTTCTGCGTCTGCATGCAAAACTACTCCTGAAATGGGCACACGATGTGAATTAACCTCAATGTCACTGATTTGATTTGTTTCTGGTTGCTGATGTTAGTCTATCTCAAGCTCAAATAGGGGATTGTTTTGAACAAAAATCAGTTCAGAATGATGTCTACGCTGTAACTCATCTTGTTGAAGCTGTGATTCGAGCTGCCAAAAATCGATCTTTTCTTGTGCATTTTGCAAGCAGGTCCGAATGTCAGAGTGCCTTTGCTGACCTTTACCATACCATCAGTAATGGAATTTATTAGGGTATTTGGTGACTCTAATAATTCATTAATTCAGACCATTTTCATTGAAAAAATTACGTGCATCTCACAAGTACTGCTCCCAAGAATGATAAAGAAATTACAGTAATGAATGCCTGGAATCAGACCTCAAGCTCACAATGCATTGCAACACCTAAATGAAAGGCACCCTCGCACGAACAATGTAACTCAGATTTGCGCTCTCCAATCATGCAATATAGCATAGAGACATATGCGAACCAACATGAACCAACAACTTATTATATAAGCAACAATGTAGCAACAACCTTCAATGCACATATAAACCAACGAACATAATGAATCAACCTTGGAGTGTATGTAATCAACCAACACACAAAATTCAAGAGGCACAATCGACTATTACTTTGGACACGTTTGGCTGGAAACATTCAATCATGTACCAACGTTCAACATATGGCAAAGCTCAACGCATAGAATGGAGCAAGGCAACATTTGCATATATGAATATATCTCACCGCATATAACTCAAGACACTGATATAAGTAATATTCAAAGAACAAAACAATAGAATGACCCCACTGCTCAACCCACTCACTGTGATTCAACACATATGGATCAATGCACATACCAGGACTTAATTAATGCACAAAGACTCCAAACTCACGCTGTTTCAAACTTTCAATGCAGAGAACATGAATATTGAATGCACTGCACGCTTCAATGCAGACTATGCAAATAGGTCTGCTTGTAGGCAGGCCTTCAATATTCCTTGCAACACTATACATTAGTAATTTAATATCTTTGCCAATACGTGTTTTGCTTGTCTCATTTAAACTGACGTTGAACTTGGAAGGAGATAAGCCAAACCAAGATACCAGACAATCTCCAACACCTCTCATCAACAACATGAAGCCCCCCCCTCTGTCCTCTTTCAGACCACCACACTGCATTGAAAGACCGCCTTGCATTCCCTTTCAAGAAATCCAAATGACCTTTGGATTATGATCATCGCAGGAAACTCAAATATTCAAGATTTTATCACGTGATTGGTCGTGATTGGCTGCTGCCTCCACAGTGTTATTGTCCTTCTCTATCATCGCAACTTTCCTCTCACATGCAACCAGACATGCAAATGGGGCTGCTTTTCTTTCCCATGCAGCTACGCTCGCAGACGAGCCCCACACAGATCGGGCAGGGGTTTTACGTGGTGTAAGTCGCAGAGAGAAAACGGTCGATGATACGATGCCTGTGCAATCTTTCCTCTTGCTCGCAACCAGGCATGTAAAGAGAATCTTGCATACATGGATAATTGCAGATAGGTACCAGTCTCACATGTCTCACAATATAGTGACGAATAGCTGTATTCCAAATCTCCATTATTGCAGATAGGTATTGGTCTCACATGTATCACAATATCTGATGAATAGCCGTGGGCAAAGAATAAAGCACAAGACATGCTCAACGCAATACATTCAAAATTTAAAACCAGTGCTAATTCCAATGCACCAACTGAGCTATGAAATGTTGCTAGCATATCAACGGATGTAGATGAAGTTTCTGAGTGCTGCCAGTATACAAGTACACAGATTTGGTGAGGAAATAAAAATTTCTGACAAGGTAAACAGTGAGCAAAGATGGCAAGTCAGACTAGGCATAGAGTCACTGGAGCACTAAGACGCACCACAACAAATATAAGAGCCACATCTACCTAACAGGGATGGCGCAGAGCCATTTCCACTTGGCATGGATGGCACATAGGAACGTTATATCAGACTATAAGGAGGTGCAAAGACAGGTGACAGATCTTTGTATGAGGGAGAATGCCCATTTTTTTGCTATTTCGGGAGAATGGGCAGAGGTGTAGGATTGACATGCACAAAAAGGCCACAAAAACCAGTGGCTCAAATTTGGGCAGGGCAGGAGTACGCCTGCTGTGATACCATGTTAAACTCACACACAAAATGATAGACAAATTTAGGTAAATGTGAGATTCATATTATGCATATAGATATACATTTTATACAATGTCTAATGACCCTTGGTTTTCATATTCCAAGTGGTCTCTTGGACTTCAATGACTGTTCACATCCCACACCCGAAACCCTTAGCAGTCTAGGTGTCCAACAATTGTGTTAACGAGGCTGAACAGACTGTAATTTGTTCATAGCAGCAAGGTTTTTGAAGCACATTTCTTGCAGTTAAAGATATTTTCTGCATGGGCACTGCCCAGTTAGATGAAATAGTTCTGATGTCTACTGAAGGATTGTGTTTTTGTGAAAAATTCCTTGATCAAAGTTGTCAACAATTTTATCTTGTGGGATTGCAGTTTTATTTATTGAAATGCTATTAACTTTGGAAATATTTACCATGTATATTAAAATTCCCCAAATGTCAATTGAAACACGCGCTACTTAAAATATATTCAGAAGCCAAAGGAACCCTTAGCAAATTAAAAGGATGGTCTTTCAAGGCCACTTACTACAAAAACTTGCCACGAGCTATAATTTCCGACCAAACTTTATGGTACAATCACCATGTAGTGCTAACACAACAGATATGAGCACAAGTTTGAGCACAAAGATGTGTTCAAGTGGTAAACAAAGAATAAATATGCCTTATCTGACTAGTAAATAAACTCTAACAGGATAGCTCTTGAAAGTGGCTGAAACTGTAAGTGTGTTATGCAAAATAAGCAAAGTACTAATGTTGTGATGTGCTTCTCCTTCCTTTTATAGGGTGAGGAGGAGTGAATTACAAGTCAGGTAAAATTCTAGACTAGGTCCACAAATAAAAATGGATTCACAAGTGGAGTGCTCCAACTTCACAAGGTTGACTCTAGCCAACTCTTGCTCCATCTAAAGGAATATTCCTCCAATAAGGTCAAACTTCTATCCAAAAGAATATGCCCTTTCTGAAATGTTGCATCTTGCATGTCCCAAGTATGTGGCTTTGCTACAATTTTTTTCACTTTTTGAGATAAGTCCAAAAGCTCAAGTGTGAAACCCATTGCACATTAGAGGGGGCCACTGTCACCTCACCAACCCTTTTCTCGCTTCTTGCCAACTCTCCTTCGACTCAAGGGGGGTTTTGTTGATTTTTGTAGCTTGGGAGGTACTCCAAGCCTTGAGGATTGAGGGTTTGGAGGAAGGAGCTCCACAATTGGTCTTGTGGGATTGAAACCCAAGCTTGGGGTTTTGCACCCATCGATGTTGGGGACAAAACTATGGAGATATTTCGACATGTGATGGATGAGGATGATAGTACTCGTCGAAACAAATCTGACGCATCGAAAATCATCCGATTCCGAGTTGTGGTTGAAGAGAAATGAATTTTTGAAGTTACTAGTTGGACAGGCTGGCTTGAGGTTGAAGTAGTGCTCAAAGACAAATTTGTTGGAGCCACTTGAAGCCTATAAATATAGGTCAAGTGTGAGTCATTTAGACACATCCAAGAAGCATCTTTCATAGTTTACACATCAAGAAAGCCAACTTGAGTGCAGGAAACATGAGTGCAGGAACGTGCGAGTGCAGGAACGTGCAAGTGCAGGAACATGAGTGCAAGAACGTGCAAGTGCAGGAACACGCGTGTAGGAACATGCGAGTGCAGGAACGCGAGTGCAAGAACACGAGTGCAGGAACGCGAGTGCAGGCAGCGCGGGTGTAGGCAATGCGAGTGAGGGTTTAGTGTGTAGCAGACTGCACCAGGGTGACGCAGAAGCTGAGCAGGGATAAGTATGCATTGTATCGCTGTGTTAAGGTTGAATTGATGCTAGTGGATGGTGTCCTAGGAGAGGACAAATTGGAAGTCTGTTATCAACTAAGAGAAAGGATTTCTTAGGTGGTTGGATGCCTTAACTACGAGTAGATGCTACAACAAAGATTGGTCACTCGTGGTCAGTTGGAGGGCAGCGTGAGAGTGGACCAAGTGTGGACAATGGATTGGGCATTTATGGTTTGTTGGAGGGCAACGTGAAAGTGCTCAAGTTGGAGCCCGGTGTGCACCATCTTCATGGATCTAGGTGGTTGCTAGAGTGGCAATTGTTGAGCTCAAGGGTTGACGAACCAGAGGAGAAATTGAGCAGCCCTAGACTTGTATGTGGAGAAGGACTTAAACAACATATGATAGGCAGTCCTCCTATGGACATCTTGTAGTGATAGGTGGTAGCCCTCTGTGCCCTATGTTGGTCTTCATTGGAGCAACACAAGAAAACCATAGTGGGCTGAAGTCCTTGAGTAGTTGAGGAGCAACAGTGGACAAATTGAGAGTTGCTCACAAGTGGAGTTGTGAACAACTCGATAGGAGTCTCAATGTGTTGATGCATTGATGGACAAACGATCAACTAGTGAGCAGATTGATAGCCAAGCTTTAGTGGTTAGATGGACTTGGAGCATTGATAGAGGCAGATGTTGCAGATCGAGAGCCGAAGGACCGGACATGTACAGGGTACGACCGAGGGGAGCTAAGAGAGTTGACTACATCAGGCAGGTGGTCAGAGTATCTTGTTGAGGGTAGATTGGTTGTCTTTGGACTGACACCAAGCCTTAACTTTGTATTCTTGTACTAGTGGATATTTGAGGGCCATTATCCCTAGTACGAGAGCCATAAACTATTGTATTATAAGTTGAATGAAAATTGTAAAAAGTTTTCCATATTTTGTGCACTAGTAGATTTACTGTTGTTTATATTCTGCTGTGCAAAGTAGTATCGTTGAGATTCTTGGTTTGGTAGCGTCGAAGATTTTAAGACTATCCTAGACACAAGGTCGTGGAAAAACAACAGATTCTCCCTAGGATAGGATTGCTAAATTAGAGTTCAAAGGTTATTATTGTTCAATCTTAAGGGTTTAGATTAACCAATAGAAGCTTGAATAGTGTGATGTCTCCAAGAGATTAATTGCCTCGAAAGACGAAGTAGCCTATCGATCCATGTAGGCTATAGTCTTGGATAAAGGGGAAAGCCCCAAAATTTCCAATTTTTGGGCAATAGGGGGCAAGCTTTGGAGTAGTTGGGGAAAAAGCCCAAAGTTGGGTTGTTGTGAACCCCACTCAATTAATTAAGGAGAAAAATCCCCTCAAGGAAATCTATAAATACAAGAGGGTTAGATTCATCAGAGCCATCACTTCGATTGGATCATTTATCTCTGTTATGTTGAGCCTGAAGCTTTGAGGATTTAAGACCCTGTTTTCTTTCTCTTGGACTAGTTTCGGTGGAGGTGAACCCAACCTACCTAGTCACTTTCTTTGTTTTGGCCATAGGGAATTAACTATTTGAAGAAGCAAGGAAGACTTTAAAGAAATTCTGAGGCAAATTGACCTAATTCTTGAAGGCTTGTGAGTCTGTTTGAACATTGAAGCAATCAAGAACAAATATCCTAGGGAAGAGAAAAACTATCTGAGAATAGGGCATGCGAAGTTGTTTTGAGCAATGTTTTAAGACTCCGACTCCGACTCCGACTCGGCCGAGCAATGACTCCGACTCCGACTCCGAAACGGTAATGACTCGGCCCCGACTCGTTTTCATGACTCGGTCGTTGGTAAAAATACATTAAATATTTAGTTTT